>CACVCL010020651.1:0-79126 GCA_902729485.2 Mus minutoides | reverse complement strand
GAGAGAGAGAGAGAGAGAGAGAGAGAGAGAGAGAGAGAGAGAGAGAGAATGATGCATATTGACATCAGAGGACAACATGCAGTAGTTGGTTCTATCATGGGGGTTCCTGAAGTGGAACTCAGGTCATCAGACTTAGCAGCAAATGTCTCACCTGCTGAGCCATCTCATTGGCCCTTATAGAACCATGTTTGTGTAGAAAAGAAAATCACCAAATTCTTAAAAGAATTTTTCCAAAGTGTACTTAGTAATGACATTGAAAATAATTTTATCAAGAGAATCTATTAAGAAAAAATTTTTTAAGGTACAGATTGGTACAATAGATTGATGTTGAGCTTTTGAAAGGTAATTTATTACCTCCTATAAAACTGTATAAAATATGTATACTTGAGGCAGAATTTTTGCATGTCATTAGATATAGTCATTGTTGTATGCGATTAGGCAATAGGGTGTAGTGTATGGTGTATGGACTTCAAGATCAGATACCACAATGTTTAAGTTCCATACTTGTTAGCTATGCTATCATCAAGCTGTAAACTATCACAAGATTCAATTATTTCTTAGTTAAAATGAGGACAATTATATTACTGACTTTGTGGAACCATCAGGAGGAGTAATAAAATTACTGCAATCAAGAAAAAGTGCCAGGGATTTGTCCATTCTCAGTTAAGTGCCAGTTTTATTAGATATAAAAAATTACTTTTATTACCTTATAATCATGAACTAAAACAGTTTAACTACATCATAACAAAGAGAATGATTAAATTATGCTATACATATTATGGAATATTTAATGAATAAATACTTTTATATAAATTATGGCATTTTACAAACTTAATAAAAACTTTATATTTTGTATAAAATATGGCTTTGAAAAGAATAAAATAATTTTTTTATGTTTAAGTAAAACAGATTGAGAACAAATATGCAAGTAAGACCATTTATCTTTTATATAATACAGCATTGTTAATTATCCTTTATATTTTAAATCTTAAAAAGGAAATCTTTCTTTCAAGGATATTAGGAATACTTTAAAATTTAACTTTTAATCCATAAAATATAGAGAAACAGACACCTGTTCTTCTAATACAACAGGCCTTCATCTAGTATATATTCTTAGTTATATAGAAACATCATATGAAAATCTGAAATCTGACTCTTCTAATAAAAAAGGAAGAAAAGAAAAGAAAATCTGTATCTAGTCTTTAACATAGTTAAACTATGGTAATAATTAACATTTTTCTACTGATACATAATCTGCAGTTAAAGATTAAACATTGGACAATCCGCTGGCTTCCCATCCTTGAGAGATCAGTATGGCTTCTCGGGTCAAAACTTTAAAATGAAACATATGGAAAGGTGGACGCTATGCAAGCTCCATTGGACACACACACACACACACACACACACACACACACACACACACACACATACACACAGGTGTTGTCAGAAGAGGCAAAGGGCCCTGGTACAGAAGTGACAGCCTGCATCTCAGCGAAGTGGAACAAAGATAACATTTCAGGGAAAGCAAAAAGTAAGGGATCAAATCATTTCAAACATGCTCTGTGGGTAAAATAAGAGCATACTCTTGTATAAAACAGTTTCTCATATTAAGTCACCCTTTGGTGTGGCCATGACCTTCCTGGGGGGGGGGGTGTCAGATGTTTAAGGAGGAGACAAAAAAGCACTTCAAATCACTAATAGTGAGGTCATGTCATTAAATTTCTATGCCTTAGAAGTAAGTAAGTGCAGTATTGGAGAGATGGCTCAGTGAGTAAAAGCACTTGTCACGCAAGTATGAAGACCTGAGTTTGAATCTTCAGAGCATACTGAAAGCACAGATGTCTAGCATGAGCACCTGTCACCCCAGCAATGACTCTGAGAGATAAGAGGTAGCAATGGAGGGTTCCCTGGAAGGTCATGGGCCAGTTAGCCTGGAAAATGCAGAGAAAACCAACATAGACCCTGTTACAAAACAAGGTAAAAGCAATGGTTGGCACCTGAAGTTGTCCTACGACCTCCACATGCTCATCATAGCATTCATTCATACACACCTATATGAACACACATTCACTTTGCATACATAAAATGAAACCTAAGTGCAAAATCAATGACTTTGACTCAAGAGCTTGATTAGTTTAAAGCTCTGGTATATGTCTGTGTTGCTTTGGTAGAAATTAAGGCTTGGAAAGATTCTGTGTTTGTGGTTTGCCTAAAAAAATGCAAACTCCTGGTTTACAAAGTTTAACCCTCATACTAATAAAGAAATGGCACAAGGCAAGCAAGCTACCATTCCCTGTTAGCCAATGGTTTAGCTTCCCAGGCAGTAGTTCTAAAAGCACCAATTAAAACCACAATGTGCACAATGCACAGTAATTGCATTCTGACGAAACTTTTGTTTACGGGTGTCCGTGTACCGAGGCCAGGTGTCTTTCTTCAAGTTATTTTGTATTCAGTCACAAGAATTTTACACTGTATTCGACCAACCGTAGTCTCTTTCGTGAATTCCGTTGGGTTAGCTGTAATGGAGTAAGGAAAACTCAGGTGGGGTTCCGGAGGGTCCTTTCCTTTCCACTGTGGGTATTTGGAGTTGTTTCTTAGTTTGCAGGCTGTCATGTATCTTGTTCCCCATCCTCATCTTCATCTTCCTCCAAATCTACTTTAAAGATACATCCACAGAGCCAAGGCATACTTTCTACTACAGAGCCCAAATAAGAGTACATCCTTTTCTTTCAGTTCACAGAATCCTTATGGCTGGATATGCTTGCTATACAAAAAGGTCCATTGCCCAATTCAAAGACATTGCTATAGGAGTTTACCCTGTGACATACTGTGCCACCAGCACAGGACATATTCTGTATAATCCTATGCTGGAAAATTGTGTGATGCTTTAAACAGGAGAGAGGATTAGTGGAAATGCCTACAAGGTGGTAGTGTGAGCTCAAACTGGAAGCACTGCCCATGTGTGTTCATGACTTTATGTGAGAATGACCTGGTGCATGGAGAAAGAGGTGATCACACTAAACTGGTGCATAGCCACTTTGTGTTCTGTTTTTACATTTCAAACTTAATGAGATCCAGGTGTAATGGTACATGGCTATATTCACAACATGTAGAATGTCTAATGCACAAAAATCATGAGTCTGAGGTCATCCTAGGTTCTGGGATGCATATTCAAAAATTAAAAAACAGTGAGTACCAAACCGGTGGGGGGAATCTACTAATCATACAAGAATATTTGTTGTCCTCATAATAGCCAAGTCCCTGGATGCTGTGAGCACTGAGACAACCTAAGTGTCAATAAGAATCCTTTACCCAGTTAATGGATAGCATGTGTAGATCTGCAATGCCACTCATAAACTCTGTGCTGGAAAATAGAAAGTATAGACTGGAAATCATAAAGCAGAATCCAAAACAGTGCTGAAATAGTGGTAATGTTAAGTATTAGATTTTCACCATTGACTTCTGCTTCCATCACTATCTCTCTCTCCTCTTTTCCCCTTTTACTTCTCAGTATTTAGGGATGCTGCTACTTCTCCAGGCATTTTCTTTTAAAGAGATTTATTTTTATTTTAAGCTTATGGATGTTTTGCCTGCATGTATGTTTATGTACTGTGTATACACAATGCCCACTGAGGTCAGAAGAGGGCATTGGATCTCCTGGGACTGGAATTAGATGTGGTTATAAACTGCCCTTGTGGATGTTGGGAGGTAAACTACTGGAGTTCTTTTGAAGAACAGCTAAAGGAGACATTTATGGATATGTCATGTGATACACTTATGTGATGCTTTTCTGAAGCAGACTCATGTGATGTTTTGCAAAAGCAAAACTGGTGAGAGGACACGTGATGTTTGGAGAGATATTTCTAAGACCCAAGAAACAGTGGCAGGACACTTGCATTGCTAGGCATGCTACCTACACTTTGTGTATCTCACAACTTCATTGATCTTCACTTGGTTGAGAAAAACACAGCAGAGAAGTCCTTTGAATTTTGGCTGGTTCTGGTCACTCCAATGGACTTGTGCCAATTTGGTGGAGGCCTGCCTGTTTATGTAGGATGGTGTCACAGCTGATGATTTGTATCTGGTGAACTGGACTGTTGATATCCTGACACTGCTGAACTGAACTGCTAGTGTACTGACAACAGAGATTGGACACACCAAAGGACTACTTCTAAACAGGTCCACATCCCTTTGACCTATTTACTATCTTTTCTCCCCTTCCTAGAAGGGGGGTGTCAAAGCATTTGGGAACCCTTATTATAGTAGGTTTTTAAAAATCTAAGCCTCCTGATCCCAAAAGTATCTCCCAGCCCCACAAGCAGGAGGCCTAAGAAGCCCACATTTGTTTACTTTTTAAAATAAAAATAATTGACTATAATCTTGTGGATGCTTTTCAATTGTTTCATGAGATATTTTAGAATGAAGAATGTATATCAAAGTTCCCTTATATCTAGTCCAGAGTCTTAAAATAGCTAAGAAGTCTCAGTTAATCCAGCCCAAATTCACAGTTTCCATACAGAATCTTTCTCTGAATTCTATTTGGCACCATATCGGGTTGTTCCACGTTTAGGAACAATACTGATGTGAGCAAGGTAGGAAAGCTCCCAAGCAGAAGTGAAAGTGTTTTGACAACACAAAGTGGATGGGCTATATGAAATTGCAGAGCTATGGTGATTACAATTCTATTCAAGGCATAGCAAGACTGTCTTGTCTACTAACTGTGAAAGTGAGATAGAACTTAAGAGAATAAAGGAGCATACTTTTGGTATTTCTTAGACAGAGCCTAGCAAATAACAATGAAAACATCCAAAATTGTAGACATTTTTTTAAAAACTACACTCAGTGCACATTAGAAAAAAATAAAGTCTTGTAGTCACATATCAGAGTCCAAAATCATTCTCAACCACTGTCATGGCAAGGCAGAGAGGAGAGCTGTAGCTAAAACTAGTTCTCCCAAGAGGTGTATTAGAGATAAACACAGAAATAACTAATTTGGGTGACACGCAGTGGAACAAAGTTGCAGGTTATGAGTTTTTGATCTGTTATTAAAAACCCAGCCACCAAGCCGGGCATGGTGGCGCACACCTTTAATCCCAGCACTTGGGAGGCAGAGGCAGGCGGATTTCTGAGTTCGAGGCCAGCCTGGTCTACAGAGTGAGTTCCAGGACAGCCAGGGGAACACAGAGAAACCCTGTCTCGAAAAACCAACCCCCCCAAAAAAAAAAACAGCCACCAAACGCAGACACTATTGCATATGACAGCAAGATTTTGCTGAAAGGACCCTAATATAGCTCTCTTTTGTGAGGCTATGCCAGTGCCTGGCAAACACAGAAGTGGATGCTCACAGTCAGCTATTGGATGGAACACAGGGCTCCCAATGGAGGAGCTAGAGAAAGTACCCAAGGAGCTGAAGGGGTCTGTAACCCTATGGTGGAACAACAATATGAACTAACCAGTACCCCCAGAGCTCATGTCTCTAGCCATATATGTAGCAGAAGATGGCCTAGTTAGCCATCATTGGGAAGAGAGGCCCCCTTGGTATTGCAAATTTTATATGCCCCAATACAGGGGAACGCCAGGGCCAAGAAGTGGGAGTGAGTGGGTAGGGGAGCGGGGGGGGGGGGGGCATATAGGGAACTTTCAGGATAGCATTTGAAATGTAAATGAAGAAAATACCTAATAAAAAATTGGGAGAAAAAACTTCAAATATTACTATTGAAAATATTTTAAATCTCTCACCACACACAAACACACACACAATTGTCACAATAGGCAAGACTCTTCAGAAACAAATTAATGAAATTAAGCAGTTCCTAGCTGCAAGGAAAACCAGGAAGTATAATACCACATAATTCAAAGCTGAATTCTAGTCATTTACTCCTTCTATTCAAATCCCATAATAGTAATAAGATAACAAGTCTAGCTGAAAAAACATCAACATTACACTGCAATAACAAAAAAATGTTAACTTGTAAATTCATATTCATGTTTACTCTTACTCTTTTCTACTCCTTCTTCTTATAGATCCAAGCCAAGTCCCAAAATATGGGGAGGTCTGCGAGGGTGGGCATGTTCTTGGAGACATGGGAGAAGGAATGGGATGAGGAACTGTGGGAGATGGGACAAGGAGAGGGGCAATGACTGGACTGTAAAATATTTAAAAATCATAAAAACATCTAATAATCAACTCAAACACTAAATGCCATTTTTATTTAAGTCAGAAAATGTTATCTACTTGTTACATTTTTCAATTATTTTAATTTTTTTATGTTTATGGGTATATACTGCATGTATGTATGACCAGTGTATACATGCCTGGTAAGAACAGAAGCCAAACATGGGCATCAGATACTTAGAAGTAGAGTTGCAGGTGGTTTTGAACTGTCATTGGTTACTGGGAATCAAACCTAGGTCTTCTGGACGAGCAGCCAGTGCTCTTAACTGCTGAGTCATCTCTCTAGTCCTCTATTCTTAATTTCCAGTAGCCCTTCTGTTTAATTAAACATAGAAATAGGTTTTTATGAAAATTAAAATCTCTCTCTCTCTCTCTCTCTCTCTCTCTCTCTCTCTCTCACCACACACAAACACACACACAATTGTCACAATAGGCAAAACTCTTCAGAAACAAATTAATGAAATTAAGCAGTTCCTAGCTGCAAGAAAAACCAGGAAGTATAATACCACATAATTCAAAGCTGAATTCTAGTCATTTACTCCTTCTATTCAAATCCCATATCATTTAAGGGTGCTAAACATCCATTTGTAGTTAGTGCATGGATAAGTCAATTTCATAATATTTCACTTTTTTATTAGAGTCCATTGGCTTCTAATTAGGTGATCAACACTTTTAAATAAAGTCAGAAAATAAATGAAATAAATAAAAAAATTTCTGTAGAAAAAAAACTGATCAGTGGTTCTACATAAAATTAATTCTCCATGAAAAAAAAATTATTACCATCCCAGAAAACTAAAAAAAGCTCTATCTCCCTTCTCCTCAAGGTTGTTTGCTACCATCCATCCAATGGGGACAAAGGTAGCAGAGACAATGAACAGAGTTTCAGACAGTGAGTACAAAAGGAAATGACAACATTCTAGCATCAGCTTCAGGGAGACAGATCACTTTACTTGAAGTAATTCAAGGGTTATTTAGATTTGGGGTCAAGGGTATAAATATCCACAATGGGCAAATATTATAAGCTAAGGCCTCATTAGTATGGGGAAGCCTTCCAGGAATCTCAGGTGCTTGCTGAATGGGTTCTTATTGAGAGGAAAGGAAGCTGAGTCTATAATCTCACCAAAGCTATCTGACATTGTTCAAGTAGTGTGTATAGGGTAAAAGGATTTCAGTCCTTAGACAAGGTTAGAGAAGGAGAAACACTCCATTTTGAAACAAGCTAATTATTTCAGACTTTGATCTTGGTTTACAAGACTCAACACTGCGTAATCTAGCCACTCCTAGAACAGAAAGATAGATGATAGATAGATAGATAGATAGATGATAGATAGTGAAAACAAATGATATTGAAAATTTATGAACAACCAAATTACTTTCTTTATATCTCAAAATAATATTTTATAATATGCTGCAGAAACTAGTATAATCCCTTTAAAAGCCAAGAGAGTTTCCAAATACTCCTGTATAGTATCTTTGTAATTGGTCCTTAAGAAAATTATTACCTCTTACTCTTACAGCTAGCTCAGTGTCTCTAACCCAGGCATGGACTACAGATTTAGAGGAGTTATCTTAGATATGGCTTCCTATTGACTCTGTTCAGTTGTCAACAGTTGCCAGCTATAGCATCACATGAACTGTTCCCCAATCAGATCTCTGCTAGAGAGGGCTGCCTCAGCTGTTGCAATCAGGGCAACACTTTCTCTTCTTGAAGATAACCAAAGTTTTCTAAAAATAGATTCTTTGTGTGGTGGCTGTTTATGGGATGGATCCCCGGGTGGGGTAGTATCTGGATGGTCCATCCTTTCATCTTAGCTCCAAACTTTGTCTCTGTAACTCCTTCCATGGGTATTTTGTTCCCTATTCTAAGGAGGAATAAAGTATCCACATGTTGGTCTTCCTTCTTAATTTTCTTCTGTTTTGCAAATTGTATCTTGGGTATTCTAAGTTTCTGGGCTAATATCCACTAATCAGTGAGTGCATATCAAGTGACTTCTTTTGTGAGTGGGTTACCTCACTCAGGATGATATCCTCCAGATCCATCCATTTGCCCAAGAATTTCATAAATTCATTGTTTTTAATAGCTGAGCAGTACTCCATTGTGTAAATGTGCCACATTTTCTGACTAACCAGACAGTATTGCACATGCCAGCAAGATTTTGCTGAAAGGACCCTGATATAGCTGTCTCATGTAAGGCTATACCAGTGCCTGGCAAATACAGAAGTGGATGCTCACAGTCATCTATTGGATGGAACACAGGGCCCCCAATGGAGGAGCTAGAGAAAGTACCCAAGGAGTTGAAGGGGTCTGCAACCCTATAGGTAGAACAACAATATGAACTAACCAGTACCCCCAAAGCTCATGTCTCTAGCTGTATATGTAGCAGAAGATGGCCTAGTTGGCCATCATTGGGAAGAGAGGCTCCTTGGTCTTGTAAACTTTATATTCCCCAGTTCAGGGGAATGCCAGGGCCAAGAAGTGGGAGTGGGTGGTTAGTGGAGCAGGGAGGGTATAGGGGACTTTTGGGATACCATTTGAAATGTAAATGAAGAAAATATCTAATAAAAAATTGAAAAAAAATAGATTCTTCACTCATATACTATATCCCAACCAAAGCTTCCCCTCCCACTACTCTTCCCAGCTACAGTCCACCTCTCACCTCCCACCTCCCCCCAGATCCACTTCCTCTCTGTTTCCTCATCACAAAATAACAGGTCTCCAATGGGCAACCACCAAACAGGTCAAAACAGGATACAATAAGTCAAGGCAAAAGCTCTCATATCAAAACTGGATGAAGAAATCAAATAGGCAGAAAAGATTCCCAAGAACAGGTAAAAGAGTCAGAGATGCACCTACTTCCATTGTTAGGAATCCTACAAACACCAAGCTAATGGCTATAACGTACACACAGAGGACCATGTGCAAGCTAATGGCTATAACATACACACAGAGGACCATGTGCAAGCCCTTGAAGGCCCCATGCTTGCGACTTTAGTCTCTGTGAGCCTATGCATGGTTGATTGAGTGGGCCATATTCTCCTGGTGTACTTCATCCTTCACACCCCAAGACTTTAAGATCGCATCAGGGTTACACGTGAGTGGAGTGCAGCTGTGGTTTTGGGAGCAGTGGGTCAGCGGTTGACCCCAGGGGCAGGAACCAAGAACTCAGCCCCACCGGAGGCTGGGCCTCTCCCAGCCAGAGCACCCCCCACCCCGCCATCTTCCCTCTGAGCCCAGCGGACACAGCTAGGGCCTGTCCTGTGCTTCCCACACCCCAGGACTTTAAGATCGCATCGCATCGGGGTTACACATGAGTAGAGTGCAGGGGTGGTTATGGGAGCAGTGGCGCAGCTGTTGCCCGCAGGGGCAGGAACAGAGGAACTCCGCCCCACCAGAGGCTGGGCCTCTCCCAGCCAGAGCACCCGCCATCTTTCCTCTGAGCCCAGCAACTCCCAGGACTTTAAGATCACATCAGGAGCTCAGGGCTCGGGCCCGCAGGCACTGTGCACTCTCCTAGGCTCATTCTGGACTCTCCAAGCTATCTGGGGACCTCAAGTGAGCAGGGAAACACAGCCTCTGTTCCAACCCAATCTCGTGGAACCTGAGACACCAGCCTGGAGATTGATAGAGGCCCAGGGCAGAACAACCCCTCCCTTCCGGTCCGGTCCGGCCCACCCCACCCTGCTCCAGGTCTGGGCTCGGGCCACAGGCACTGTGCACTCTCCTAGGCTCTTTCGAGATTCCCCATTGTATCTCAGGACATGAGGTGAGCAGGGGAACACAGCCTCTGTTCCGGCCCAATCTCGTGGAACTTGAGACATCAGCCAGGAGACTGATAAAGGCCCAGGGCAGAACAACGGGTCCTTTCTGGTCTGCACCAACGCCAGGTCTCCTCGGGCAGAGATGGCAGGAGGCAAGCATAAGAACAGAAGCAACAGAATCCAAGGGTACTTGGCATCACCAGATCCAAACTCACCCACCACATCAAGTCCTAGATAAAACAGCACACCAGAAAAGGAGGACATGGATATAAAGTCACTCATGATGATGATGATGGAGGACTATAAGAAGGAAATGCAGGAAATCACAGATAAACAACTTAGAGAAATACAGGAAAATAATACAAAACAGGTGATCAAATTCAACAAAGCCATCCAGGACCTAAAAATGGAAGTTGAAACAATTAAGAAAAACCAAAAGGAGATAACCCTGGAGATAGAAACCATAGGAAAAAAATCAGGAACCATAGATATGAGCATAAACAACAGAATACAAGAGATAGAAGAGAGAATCTCAGGCACAGAAGATTCGATAGGGAGCATAGACACAACAATCAAAGAAAAGGCTAAATACAAAAAGATCCTAACGCAAAATATCCAGGAAATCCAGGATGCAATGAGAAGACCAAACTTAAGGATAATAGGAGTAGATGAGAAGGAAGACTCACAAACTAAAGGGCCAGCAAATATCTTCAACAAAATTATAGAAGAAAACTTTCCATACATAAAGAATGAGATGCCCATAAACATACTAGAAGCCTATAGAACTCCAAATAGGCCGGACCAGAAAAGAAATTCCTCCTGACACTATTATTAGTCTTGTTGTTTGCGTGATTTATTTCTGTCTTATAATTTCCGTCGTTCCCTTTTTCCAGTTCATTGTATATTCCCGTCCGGATAGTCTTAATGAGGTCTGAAGAGTGGTCTCTGATACTTTCGGTCTTCTAGTACCTGTCTCTAATATGTCTGTGATTCTCTTCACAAATGCCAGCCCAGGCTACTATACCTAGCAAAACTCTCATTTACCATAGATGGAGAAACCAAAGTATTCCATGACAAATTCAAATTCACACAATATCTTTCCACAAATCCAGCCCTTCAAAGGATAATAACAGAAAACACCAATACAAGGACGGAAACTCTGCCCTAGAGAAAGCAAGAAAGTAATCCTTCAACAAACCTAAAAGAAGACAGCCACAAGAACAGAATCCCAACTCTAAAAACAAAAATGACAGGAAGCAACAATTACTGTTCCTTAATATCGCTTAATATCAATGGACTCAATTCTCCGATAAGAAGACACAGACTATCAGACTGGCTACACAAACAGGACCCGACATTTTGCTGTCTACAAGAAACACCTCAGGAAAAATGACAGACACTACCTCAGAGTGAAAGGCTGGAAAACAATATTCCAAGCAAACGGCCCGAAGAAAAAAGCTGGGGAAGCCATTCTAATATCGAATAAAATAGACTTTCAACCCAAAATTATCAAAAGAGACAAAGAGGGGCACTTCATACTCATCAAAGGCAAAATCTTCCAAGAGGAACTTTCAATTCTGAATATCTATGCTCCAAGTGCAAGGGCAGCCATTTTCATTAAAGAAACTTTAGTAAAGCTTAAAACACACATTGCACCTCACACAATAATAGTGGGAGACTTCAACAGCCCACTCTCATCAATGGACAGATCCTGGAAACAGAAACTAAACAGAGACTCAGTCGAACTAACGACAGCTATGAAACAAATGGACTTAACAGATATCTACAGAATATTTCATCCTAAAACAAAAGGATATACCTTTTTCTCAGCACCTCATGGCACCTTCTCCAAAATTGATCGCATAATTGGCCACAAAACAGCCCTCAACAGATTCAAAAATATTGAAATTGTCCCATGCATCCTATCAGATCACCATGGACTAAGGCTGCTATTCAATAACAACATAAGTAGCAGAACACCATCATTCAATTGGAAACTGAACAACACTCTACTGAATGATACTTTGGTCAAGGAAGGAATAAAGAAAGAAATTAAAGACTTTCTAGAGTTTAATGAAAATGAAGCCACAACATACCCAAACTTATGGGACACAATGAAAGCATTCCTGAGAGGTAAATTCATAGCTCTGAGTTCCTACAAAAAAAAAAAAAAAATGGAGAGAGCTTACACCAGTAGCTTGGCAGCACATCTGCAAGCTCTAGAANCTCCACCAGAGAACTCCTAAACCTGATAAACAGCTTTAGTGCAGTAGCTGGATATAGAATTAACTCAAACAAATCGATGGCCTTTCTCTATACAAAGGATGAACTGGCTGAGAAAGAGATCAGGGAAACATCACCCTTCACAATAGTCACTAACAATATAAAATATCTTGGTGTGACTCTTATGAAGGAAGTGAAAGATCTGTATGACAAGAACTTCAAGTCTCTGAAGAAAGAAATTGAGGAAGATCTCAGAAGATGGAAGGATCTCCCATCCTTCTGATTCCTACAATTATTCCTCTCCCTCTTCTGTGGGATTTCCCAGTCTTGTAGGGTGGAGAACAAATGGAGGCCTCCTATTAAGACTATACATAATGCCTGGCCATGAATTTCTACACCTGCTCCCATCTGCCTTCAGAGGAAGATTCTCTAATTGTGGCTCGACAAGGCACTAATCTATAAGTTTAGCAAAATGTCTTTAGGAAATTAGGAATTCTCTCTCTCTCTCTCTCTCTCTCTCTCTCTCTCTCTCTCTCTCTCTCTCTCTCTCTCCACCATGGCCATCCAGTCAGTGTAGGGCATGGGATCCCTCACCTGGAGTGGGCTTCAAGTTAATCCAAGCATTGGTTGGCCACTCCTACAAGTTCTCTACCACCATTGCCCTACCACAACATGCAGGCAGGACAGATTGTAGGTCAAGGCTTTTGCTACTAGATCCAGATTTCTCTTTGCATACTCTGCAGAGTACCTTCCTGTATCAAAGAGAACAGAGTGTAGGAATGAAGGGTCCATATAGGTACCAGCTTGACTTCTATATATTTAATGAGCTGGGTAGGTGCTGTCCTTAGCAATGGGACCCTGCTGTCAGTTTTCTGAGAGTGATGCCCTAGCATCTGCTTTTATTGTTTAGGTGTCTCCATGGGGCCCCTAGGACAAAAAAAAATCACCCAAATGCAATCTAATCCCACTATTGGAAGCTCATTAGCCCTCTCTCAGACACAGGACTCATGACCTCTCCTTTTTGAAAGCCTCCAGAACCTTAAAACATCTCATCCATATGGCAGATTATAAACTTCTAAGTATAACATCCAAATTACCCAACTCTTGGTTCCTTATCCAAATCCCATTCCTGCTATCCCTACCCATCCCTAATATTAAGAATCTTAAGGTGGAAGGGATGGCTCAGAGGTGAAAAATCATTTGCAGATCTCACAGAGGACCCAGACAATCCTAGCACTCATATGGTGGATTCCTAACTCCAGTTCCAATAGATATAGCACCCTCTTCTGACCTCTGCGTGCACCAAATACACTTAAAGACTTACACACACTTATATACATTCAGGCAAAATATCCATGCACATAAAACTGAATAACTCTTTTAAAAATCTCAATGTAATAATTTCCTTGAGATCTGTTCTGTTATTGATAACTGGGAACAGCAAACTTTCAAATTCCAGTATCAATAGAAATTCATAGTATCTAACCCACAGCTACTCATTGTCATGTCAAGATTATTGTAGTATATTAATGTCTCATAGATTTGTGTGTGTGTGTGTGTGTGTGTGTGTGTGTGTGTGTATGTGTGTGTGTGTGTGTGCGTGCGTGTGAGCACGCACATATGTATGGGTGATTTTTAAACTATGGAACATGAGGTCATGTGAAGGTAGGGGATTGCAAAATTTGGTAACAGTAAAAGATTTCAAAACATGCAATGACTAAAATTAAACCTGTAATATAACTTGTAATGAATCTGAGGTGTTTCTAGAAGTGACCTTATGCATCTTCATTACAAGCTTGGTCCAGAAAACACAATGATCACATTTTGCATTGTGAAATACCAAATGCAAGTGAGTACTGCCTGAAATATACTGGCTCAGACTTGACACTACTGTATGTTACAAAATGAAGTGTTTTTACTATAGAATTTTCTGCTTTCAGAGAAACAATCATTTAATTACAGAAAATTATTTATATTTTCTTACCATTGTTCCCCAGTATATATCAAATTGCTGTATATTTAAACTATTTTGTGTTATAATGCTTAATTAAAAATTAGTCTATTTGAGTTACTGACTTATTTCATTTAAAAAAAAATAAACTGAGTAAATGATTTGGGCTTGTGGTTAGGACAAAATTTCCAACAATTTCTTAAATGACTCTTATGCTGGCTAGTTTTTATGTCAACTTGACACAGCTAAAAAATAATCATGACAGGAAGGGACCTTACTTGAGAAATCCTCCCCCCTTGAACCCTGCATTGAATTGGGTTGTAGGCAAGACTACAGAGTAGTGATTGGTGTAAGATTGCCCAGAACATTGTGCATGTTATCATAGAGGGCTGGTAGTCCTGGATTTTATAAGAAAGCAACCACACAGGCCATGTAAAAAAGCCATGAAGTGAGGAGTAAGCCAGTAAGAGCTTCCATCCATGGTCTCTGTATCATCTCCTGCCTCCTGCT
Source organism: Mus minutoides (assembly GCA_902729485.2). Classification (NCBI taxonomy): domain Eukaryota; kingdom Metazoa; phylum Chordata; class Mammalia; order Rodentia; family Muridae; genus Mus; species Mus minutoides. Next base: position 64,508 of record CACVCL010020651.1, on the reverse strand, counting down.
TCCTGCCCTACTTGAGTTCCTGAACTGATTTCCTTAGAAGGTAAGTGATGTGGAAGTATAAACAAAATAACCCTTTCCTTTCCGAGATGCTTTTGGTAATGGCATTTCATAATGGCAATGGAAACCCTAAGGAAGATATCTCCTGTCCTATGTGCCTTCAGCTGTTGACTTGACTCAACTTAGCACCATCTGTGGGAGTCCCAGTTTGGGGATTTCCCAGATAAAACTGACCTGTGGTCACATCTATGAGAGATTGTCTTGATGCATTATTGACACAGGAGGTCTAGCCCACTCTGGGCAGTAACATCTTGAGGCAGCTGTTCCTTAATGTATAAGAAAATTAGTTGAGCAGAATGTAGGATGTGTGCCACTAAGCAAAATCCTTCCATGTATTCTACTCAGTTCCTGTTTGAGTTCCTGCCTTGACTTCCTTCAGAGGTGAACTGTGACCTGGAATTGCAATCTATAATGAATCTTTTCCTCTCTCAAGTAAATTTTTGTCATGATATTTGTTACAGCAGCACTGTATGGCCAAGAAAACTCGAATGGTCAAGAAGCACTGAAAGAAATGTCCAACATCCTTAGTCATCAGGGAAATGCAAATCAAAACAATCCTCAGATTCCACCTTATAGCAGTCAGAATGTCTAATATCAAAAACTCAGGTTACAGCAGATGTTGGCGAGGATGTGGAGAAAGAAGAAGACTCCTCCATTGCTGGAAAGATTGCAAGCTGGTACAACCTCTCTAGAAATCAGTCTGGCGGTTCCTCAGAAAATTGGACATAGTACTACCTGAGGACGCAGCTATACCATTCCTGGGCATATATCCAGAATATGCTCCAACATATAATAAGGATACATGCTGCACTATGTTCATAGCAGCCATAGTTATAATAGCCAGAAGCTGGAAGTAACCCAGATGTCTCTCAACAGAGAAATGGATGTAGAAAATGTGGTACATTTACACGATGGAATACTACTCAGCTATTAAAAACAATTAATTCATAAAATTCACAGGCGAATGAATGGATCTAGAAAATATCATCCTGAGTTTGGTAACTCAGTCACAAAAGAACACACATGGTATGTACTCACTGATAAGTAGATATTAGGGAAAGAGTGTGGAATATTCATGATACAACTCACGGACCACATGATGCTCAAGAGGAAGGAAGACTAGAGTGGATACTTTAGTCCTAGTTAGAAGGGGGAACAAAATAATCAAGGGAAGTAGAGGGTGGAAGGGACTTGGGAGGAAGAGAAAAGGGGGAAGGGAAAAAAGAAGGGAAGAATCAGGTATGGGAGGAGATGGAGGAGATGTTCAGAGGGTCAAGAAATTGAACACAAGTGTGTAGCAATTGGGGGATAGGGACCTGGGGGAAGCAACCAGAAAGTCCCAGATTCCAGGAGAGCAAGAACAACCCAGGACCCCATGGGGATGACATTAACTGAAATATCCCACAAAAGGAGGGAGAACCTGTCAAGACCATATCCTGAGGTTAGGCAATGGCACCCCAGTTGAGGGATGAGACCACCCACCCATCTCCAAAATTTTAGCCCAGAATTTCTGCTGTCTAAAGGAAATACAGGGACAAAGAGTGGAGCAGAGACTGAAGGAAGGGTCATCTAGAGACTGCCACCCCCCCCAACCTGGTGATCCATCCTACACACAGACACCAAACCCAGACACTATTGCAGATGCTAAGAAGTGCCTGCTGACAGGAGCCCAGTACAGCTGTTTCCTGAGAGGCTCTGCCAGATCTTGACCAATATAGATGCGGATCCTTACAGCCAACCATAAGACTGAGCACAGGTACCCCAATGGAGGAGTTATGGGAAGGACTGAAGGGACTAAAAGGGACTTATCTGGCATCAATATGGGAGGGAAGACCTTTGGTCCTGTGAAGGCTTGATGCCTCAGTGTAGAGGAATGCTATGGCAGTGAGGCAGGAGTAGGTAGGTGAGTGGGGGAGCACCCTCATAGAAGCAGGGTAAGGGGGGATGGGATAGAGCGATTGCAGAGGGAAAACCAGGAAAGGGGATAACATTTGAAATGTAAATAAATAAAATAGCCAATTAAAAATAAATAAATTGACAATAAATTCTAAAAAGACTTTTTTTTTAAAAAAAGCTATACCAATATTTCTTCCATTTTGTTCAATATATTTGTACAATGAGGTATTCTCAGCATGGTTGATTAGAAAAATCAAAACATTGATAAACTTTGAAAAACATTCAATATCCCTACAATAGCAAATATTCAGCCAAGATTTACTTCTTAATGTAAAAATAAATAAGCATATCCTTCAATGTAACATGCAAATATGCCCATCTGTAAGAAATGGTAAATTATACAAATACCAAAGCAGTATTTAAAAGTAAATGCATGATTTATTATCAGTAAATGTTTAATTTATAAATCTAATTTATATACTTTATATAAAGGACAAAAATTTTTCTCAGGTGAAGAGAGGTACTGAGTGGGAGAAGTTTAAGAAACCCTTCTTGAAAGTAGTAGTAGCAAATGAATCTTATTTCTATTGTGCATTCATTTTAGCTAATACTTAGAAATTGTTTGGAATCATTACTGAGAAGGCATTGTTGAATGCAGGCGTGCAATATCTACTCCTAAGACTAGGAAAGGAAAGAGTGCCAACCTTCTAAAAGATGTAAATGCTTCAGGGTGAGGAAGTTTGCTCTGTTTTCAATCTTAGTTACTAGAACAGCTCTTACCCTAAATGCTTATTTAAAACAGAATCATCAAGAACTACTCATCATCATGAGTAAACTACACGTGAGGATCCACCCTCATTCTTTTCTAATACTTTAAGGGGAAACACACAGCACTTGCATACAATTCATACTAGGGTTTTCAAGAGGAAATATTTATGCTTCTATTATGGACAGAGTAGCAAGGGAGCTGGTCAGATTACAGCTCAGGCATTCCAGACACAACACTTATCCCTTGTGGTGTGTGAAAATTTCCAGGGACAATTATTTGACCCTTCTCAAGCTCAATTTCCTCATCAGGAGCATAGGGATAATGAAATCTTCCTTGCAAGGTTGCCATAGGGACTAGAAATAAAAAGCATCATTTCATAGTGGGCCTTCTGTAAATGATAACTATTAGTATGTGCTATTTTGGTTCACAGAAAATTTCCATGGGGAGAAACACACTTTTGAGAATCTAAGGAGATAATTTTAGACCCTTTTAAAAGGCATTCTTATTCTCATTAATGCAGGTTATTTTGTTAGTAACAAAGTATCAGTGAGTATCAATTATATTTATCATGTTTTTATTTTACCATTGCCCTCACGCTTAGCCCATATTATATAACAGCCTCAAGAATCTTTATAACTATAACTTTCATGAAATGATGAACAATTAATAACAATAACATATTCTGCTTTATGCAATATTATTTTCTAGGAATTTTGAAGGGTTAACTCATTTAACTCCTGTCTTCTTATATTTTTCAGTATATTTTATATTCCCTAAAAGCATATATAAGAGTTTCCCATAATTGTCCACTGAATTTTTTAAACCTAGGTTATCAAGAACATCCTTATCATAATGTTTCAATGTGTTGGAACTAAATGGCTGTGCACATTTGCATATCAGCCTCAAGAAATTTGGAAATAAACATTGATGTCTACTGGCTACAAGAAAAACCTAACAACAACGAAAACACTGTAGCAATCTTAGTACATGCCATAATCATCATTGTCTACAAAATATGGAATCTAAATTCTCATTTAATGTAAGACTATTAAGTGAATACTATTATACCCCTGAAAGTAGTAACATTTTGTGGGTAAAGAGATAATACCAGGGTCCAAAAGCTACATCAAAATTAATTTTAAAGGCAATAGCTATCTCTATCTGCAGAGCCTGAAACTGTGGTATATATTCCACAATGTGATAGGGGCTTTGGGGTAGCTGATGTAAATTTCCTCTGATTTATAAGGTATTTCCCATAGTTTCCATAGTTCCCAGTTTTCCCTAAAAGTAGACAGATTTGATCTTCTTGGGATCCCTTGCCATTCAGAGCCAAGTTCTCATATGGAAAATCCTCCCAGCTTTCCCCAGAAAGAACTTTAGGACCCCAGTCTGCCAGTGTAGTGCTGTCCAGAGCCTTCTTTTCCATGGGGGTAACCAATGATCTTAGGGCCACAAAGAAACTGAGCAAATCTCTGACAGTTCTGCTTTCATTAAGGCAAATAAGTACAATAGCAGACAACCTGATGTGGACAGAGGCCACATGCTGAAAAATCCATATCAGAACGAACACAACTCAAAATCTGGCCATCAAGACATCATGTGTGGAAAGGGCAGTAAGCCATAGTTTCATAAGAACATTGCCCAGTCAAATGAGAGTGTTCAATGTTGCTATTTTCTCTAGGACCTTTATCCTAAGATACATAATAGAACTGTAGGAGGCATTTCCTTCTCTACCTACATGTCACCATCACAAGCAACCTTGTGACACATCTGCTTCTCTTTGTCCTTATTTGAATATTGGGAAAATGTATATCCAGAGCTGATTTAAACCAGACCCCGTTTCTTTCCTTGCGAAAAACTTGTTCTTATAAGTGCCACGGATGTGATGAACAGGAACCAGTGACATCAAATCATTGTCATATGTGTGGGCAAGTCACAGGAAGCACACTGTACTGCCCTGTTAGATGTGACCTCAAGGGCAAGAACTGTGGGCTGGAAACTGCGACTGAGAAATTATGTACTTATGAGGTAATGAGTAGTGTGTAAAATAACTCTGATTCTAATGGAAGCAGCTGCTTTGTGATTCAGCAATCTGAGAATCAATGAGCCCTGTGTAAAAATGTTCCATAAACAAGACCCAAAGTCTCAGTTATAAATATAAACAGTGTGATGCAATCTCCCCAAGATACTGACCACATTTGCCAGCCTCCAGTTCTTCCTACTGATCTATGGAACGAACCAAGCCCATTATACAGTTATCTCTTTTCCAAAACACGATGGAGTCTTATTTCTTCTTTTTCACTTTGAATTATCAGCAGCAAAAACAGATTTATTAGAGTGTTTCACACAATGACGATGCATTCCTTGCTTTCCTAACCTTGCCAGAGAGAAAGTAGTAAAAACAAAAACAAAAACTATTCTTCTGTCTCCTAGGTCCTTGAGGTCTAGTAGAACCAAAGCTCATTATGTATATAAGAACCTACATTTGCTCATGTTCACATGATTCTCCCCTAAGCTAATACTTCCAGTCTTTTCACATAGTAAGATTCTTTCTAGGTTAAAAAAAAAAAACAAAAAAAACATAAGTACCATTTAAGGCAAGCAAAATGCCATGCAACACACACAAAAGTGTCTACTTACTCTATTATTTGCCTTCTGTTCCTAAAGCCACATTATTTTCTTCCATTATAAAAAAGATATAATTCTCTCTCTCTCTCTCTCTCTCTCTCTCTCTCTCTCTCTCTCTCTCTCTCTCTCTCTCTCTGTGTGTGTGTGTGTGTGTGTGTGTGTGTAGAAGAATAGAGCAAATCAAGCCACAGAGGAAATATTATATTTATTTATAGATTTCCTGAAACATACACTGTGCCAAAGATTAGAGTCAAGAAGAAAGATTTGTTTCCTATATTCATGATGGCTATACTTGGTTAGCTGTCAACTTGACTATATCTGGAATGAACTACAATCCAGGAATGGGGAGCACACCTATCAAAGGTATTCTGCTTTGTTTGAAGTGAGTGAATCCACTGCTAGTCAGGACCTTTGAAATATGAAGCCACATACCTGTGATCTGGATCTTGAGGTGGGAAAACACACATCTTTGATCCCTGTCTTAAGCAAGACAACGCAGCCCTTTAATCTTGGCCACACCTTCTTCTGGAAGCCTACATAAGAACAAGAAGAAAGCTTTTGCTCTTTGCCTCCTTGCCCTTGCCTTGTGAACACATCCATTCCTTCACCAGCATTTGAACCTACTTCTTCAGGATTCCAGCATATTTTGAAAACTAGCTGAGACATCCAACTTTGTGGTACTATCCAACTACTATATTCTTCACAGCTAGCCATTATTGGATTAGCTGGGCTGCAGACTCCAAGTCATTCTAATAAATGCCCACCCTGTGTGTGTGTGTGTTAGAATACATATATACAAACATACGTATGTATGTTTGTATATATGTATGTATGTATACATAAATACAGACTGTGCCCCTAGATAATCCTAACCAATAGTATATTTCATGGTAACTGTCTTATGCTGCAAGAAATGCCATCTACCTAAGAGACTTTGACTCCTTGTCACAGTGATTATCAATGTATATTTCATGTATATTTCATGGAGGTTCACTCATATCACCAGAAGTGTGTGTTAGCATTGATGTCTGATACAATATTGTGTTTCAAGTGCTTACTAAATTCTTTTGCCCACCAGCACGGTTTTGGTTTGCACATATCCAAAGAATTCAGACTAATCAGTAAGGAAAAGTTCCACAAAGCTTGATATTTATGACAAAGATTTCCCCTGAAGAAAGGACAATGAGACTCATTTATCTCAATAGCCATCCTCAGAGCTTAGAAAAAAAGTATAAACAGAAGCCAATATGACACACTTACTTACACATTTAAGAGTTATTAGTTACAGTTACAAATGCTTATAATTCCAGTATCTGGTGTCCATATAATTGTAAAAGGGAAGAAGTGACAAACAACTGAAATCTTGTGCATTTCCTAGAGGTAGATATGTTCTAACAGAATTTACTATAACTATGAAAATGTTCTATGTCTGTGTCCTCCAGCATAGCATCTACTAATCACATCCTGTGACTTCATGGGCACTTGCAATGTGACTACTACAACTATGGAAGTCATATATCATGTATTGGATTGAAATTAATATTAGCATCCACATGTATCAGATTGTAAGATCCAGACATAAAAGAATGATGCTTTGCCACAATACAGAGCACCACAAACATTGTACTAACTCATAAGACCCTTCAGTATCACATATTAAAACAAAAAACTAAACAAAGAAACCAACAAAAAAATACTATTTCTGGAAACGTTTTGTCATGACACAAGATTTTTCAAGCCATAAAAAAAAATTTTTCTAACATATTGTGTTAGAGCACATCTATTTATTTGGTTGATAACTATGAAGTGCTTTTACTATTCAAACCCTTCTTTCTATTTGAAGCAAGGTCCACCTGAAATATAGTCCAAAGCCCAACTAACAATCATCACTTCATGCAGAATCAGTCATCATTTATTTCAAGGATGTAAAACATGAAGAAATTTTATGCTAGATTTTGAATGGTCTAAATGCCTGGAATTAGGTTAGGCCCAAAGTGATGGGAGTGATACCTTCTCAGTAATGTAGTGGCATATGGATGCATTGCCATATAGGTGTGTTTATTTAGAATAGGCAAACAGAGACAGAGGAATTCATAAATGTTTCTTCTAGAATGTGTAATCTAGTGATGCCTTTCTCCTGAGTACATCTGAAATGATGCCATACCAAAAATTAAAAATTTTGTTTTAATAGCTACATGTTGTATAAAATTAGCCTAAATATTTTTCACTCAGAACAAAATAGGAGAAGGATGTACTTTATGGACAAGAAAAAATGCTGGCAATCTAAATGCAGCAGGTAAATGGTAATTTTTTGCTCCTTTTGACCCCATAATAACACATCCATTATCGTGACAAGTGCTCTCAATATAAATCATTTCCCATATGTATTTGTGTATAAACATGGCTTGAAAAGTAAATGCAATAAAGTATAAAGAAATATTATAAAAAAGAGGCATAAGAAAAAGAAGTAGAACAAGTTATCAATTAGAAAGTTCAGAGGTCAAATAACACAATTAAAGCCTGCCTCTCCCCTTCTAGATAGACCACTCTAGTCTAGTCTTGGAGCAGAGAGATGAATCCTGGCATATGTATATTTGCAGGTAATTTCTTTTATCATCTGCTTAGATAACAGTAAAACCAACTGTCCCCTTTCTGAATCCTTGTGTTCTCATGCTCAGAACAGTACATTGTACATAAGAGTCATCTGACAGCCTAATATGTTTGTGGGCAGCCTCTACCATCTCTTCAACCCCAGTCCAAAATTATCTGCTCCTGTTTTGTATTCAGAAAGAAAGTTCAAAGAGCTGAGCACTCTGCTGTCCTTTAATAAAGGAAGTGAATGGTGTGTTCTTTAGTGACAACACACAGGAAAGAAACAAGGAACAGCACATAGAACTTACATTTCTTCATCTACAGAATGGGAAGAGCAATGCCCGTTCAGAGTGGAAATGGCAGGGGTAAAAAAAAATCCTAGGTCAGTTCCCAATATGAGTAATCACTCAATAAATATTCAATTATCAGTCCTACCTACTCCACAAGGTAAAACTGCTGAAGAGTCTGATAATTTACTAATCTGTTAAAATATGAACTATATCTGTCTGCTTAACCAAGTACATCATCTCTAAACATACACAGGCTGGTGTCCTTTAAAAATAAATATATAAAAAGAACAAACAAGGCACAGTTATTTTCCCAACAGTCAGGGTATTTACAAGTGAAATAGGTTCAACAAACATGGTAGCTTTTGTTCATGTGCCAGGTACACAGCTCTGCAAAAGGAGACTTTAGCATTTTATTAATCATAAGACAGCACTAAATTTATTTCCCAACTGACAGTTTTAAGCACACAGTCAAATGGTGAGTTAATTAAGTGACAGTGTCCGCGTTACTCAGAAAGATGAAGCAATAAACAGCTTCTGTGGCAGATTAAATGCCAGAATAAAATGGAAGCATCTTTGATAAGCCACTGGAGAGATTGCTGGTTAATTTCTACTCCCCTAGATTCTGGACTACTGCCCCAGAGACCAAAACACCTGAAGAGCGAGCAAGTACTACTGTCCCTTTCCACATATGACATATTCGAGGTAAATATGGAAATGGATGAAAATATCACAATGGAAGCCATTATTTTGTACAAATGATAAATGCTTTTAAAAAATGTAAAAGTTGGCAGTTTCCAATTCAGTTGAACATCCCATGTTTTTTATGACACTGTGATTCTGAAATGGATACTCATCAATCAGTCTGCTAATAAGGATTTGAAAGAAATTTCAGACTCACATAGGAATGGGAGCATCTCAAATTCCTCATAAAATAAGGAGCCTGGGTAACTAGATTTCTACTCTGTCCACGGGCCAGTATCTCCACACACATCTCACACAAACCAGGTCTTCTGGTGTCGCATATGATTATGGCATGTGCAATGCAAGTGCAGATCCTATTTTTTGGAGACCAAGGCTACAGCAAAGTCACATGATTGTGATTGAGAGAGATGTTCCAGTAATAACTTAGGTTCATTCTGCATTTGTCTTTTTATTAATTATAGCTGTTATACATTCACAGACCTTCCACCATTGCCAAATCTTTCATGGTCTCCACATTGAGTTATGCTACTCCACAAGAAATATTGACACTCTGTTTAAGAAGCGGTTATGAGATGCTCATGTGGCTCTATCATTTACTGCTGAACTATTGATATATTCTAGGAAAGGTGAGAGATTCAACATTTTAGGGTATATGCCCACTGATGAGCCTGCCAGACACTAGGGGATAGGTTCAAACCCATGGTCACACACATTTCCCTAGATAAACTCAGTACATCACAAAATCAGATAAATACACATGAATGTGAGAAAGGGATCACAGGGAAGAGAGAAGAGTAGAAAATGATAAAACAGCAACATATGACAGCTCCTCCCTATCTTTGTCCTCACCAGTCTTCTCCTTTCTTTCCCTTGTGATCATGTTGAGAACTGATTTCTGTTTCACTTCAGATAGTATCTGTCTCCCAACTCTTTAAGAAGTTGTCCTTGGCCAGATGTATGTTGAAGGTCACCTAGTTCGATATTACCTTTTATTTCAAATTACATTTTTATCTATCTATCTATCTATCTATCTATCTATCTATCTATCTATCTATCTACCTACCTATTACTTAGTGTATTGTGAGCATATATGTATGTGTGTATGTGTGCTGTTCTATTCATGCCATAGTACATATGTCACTGTCAGCGTCAGTTCTCTTCTTCTACCAGGTAGGACCTGTCGATGGTCAAAACTGGTGACACAAACATGCCTTCATCTGATAAGCCATCAAGCCATTATAGTGGTCCCCATCCTTCTTTTTATGTGTCTGCTCTTCTTTCTTTAAAAAAAAAACAGAAAAGAAAAGATTTATTTATTTGATGTATATGAGTACACTGTAGCTGTCTTCAGACACACCAGAAGAGGGCATGAGAGGATCCCATTAAAGACAGTGTGAGCCACCAGGTGTTTGCGGGGAACTGAACTCAGAACCTCTGGAAGAGTGGCCAGTGGTCTTAACCTCTGAGCTATCTCTCCAGCCCTATTTTTAAAAATATTTTAATTTATTTTTATTTATATGATCACTGTGCACCAGAAGAGTGTATCAGATTCCATTCCAGAAGTTTATGAACCACCATGTGGTTGCTGGAAATTGAACTTTGGACCTCTGGAAGAACACTCAGTGCTCTTAATGCCTGGGTCATCTCTCTAGCCCTCTATATCTTGATGACAGATAATTTGCTTAAATGCTAGCTTCTTTTTTCCCACATTTTTTATTAGATATTTTCTTCATTTACATTTCAAGTGCTATACCATAAGTCCCCTATACCCTCCCCCTGCCCTGCTCCCCTACCCACCTATTCCCACTACTTGGCCCTGGCATTCCCCTGTACTGGGACATATAAACATTGCTAGACCAAGGGCCTTTCTTCCCCAATAATGAATATTGATTCGTTATTTTCTTAATTTACATTTCAAATGATATCCTGAAAGTTCTCTATACCCTCCCCGTACCCTGCTCCCCTACCCACCCACTCCCACTTCTTGGCCCTGGCATTCCCCTGAATTGGGGCATATAAAGTTTGCAATACCAAGGGGTCTCTCTTTCCAATGATGGACAACTAGGCCATCTTCTGCTACATATGCGGCTAGAGACATGAGCTCTGGGGGTTCTGGTTAGTTCATATTGTTGTACCTCTTATAGGGTTGCAGACCCCTTCAGCTCCTGGGGTACTTTCTCTAGCTTCTCCATTGGGAGCCCTGTGTTCCATCATATAGATGACTGTGAGCATCATCCTTAGTGAGGTAACCCAACCACAAAAGAAGTCACTAGATGTGCACTCACTGATAAGCAGATATTAGCACAGAATCTTAGAATACCCAAGATACAATTTGCAAAACACAAGAAAATCAAGAAGAAGGAAGACCAGCATGTGGATACTTCATTCCTCCTTAGAATAGAGAACAAAATACCCATGAAAGGAGTTACAGAAACAAAGTTTGGAGCCAAGACAAAAGGATGGACTATCCAGAGACTACCCCACCTGGGGACCCATCCCATAATCAATTACCAAATCCAGACACTATTGCATATGCTCAATTCTTTTTTTTTTTTCAAGACAGAGTTTCTCTGTAGACCAGGCTGGCCTCAAACTCAGAAATCTGCCTGCCTCTGCCTCCCGAGGGCTGGGATTAAAGAAGTGCACCACCGCACCTGGCGCATACGTCCAATTCTTATAAACAGACTTTTAGCAACCTTCCTCTCACCTATTTCCCCTATTTCACAAAGATTACGAGTCTTCAGGACATGAGGAGTCACAATATCCCATCTTCTCAGATATGCTGACATTCATCATAGGTTAAAGGAACATCTTGGCTGTTATTGTTTTCTTTGATTTTTTTTTTTGTGTGTGTGTGTGTGTATGCATTTATACTTTGTGTTTTTCTTTCAGCAAGGGTTTGAGTAGAGGTGGGAGAATTTCTGGATGCTTTGTTCTACTGGAACTCTCAAGAGAGTAGATATACATTACAGTATAGCTAGAAAAGTTGTGCTTCGTAGATTTATATGAACTCTGAGAGAGAGCCTATAATCCTTCAGAACAGGCTTTTGTGATAGCTTTGCTTGCCTCTAGAATGCAACATAAATGTGATTTTCAAAATTGGCCTCAGATATAGGAGCTGCAAAATATTTCTCACTTGGCTCACTCCAGGTGTGTGTGGGGGGGGTGTGCTATATTATTAGAAATAAGAATATAGATTCTGTTGCCTCACTGGACCAAAACATCCAGTGGAATAGTCATTTTAAACAAGAGCAGAGAGCCCCCATTCTCCACATCTACCCTTCAGTTTCAATTTCCTTATTTAGAACACATAGTTGCATATTATTACTTGATTTTTAACACTTAGCAGCAAACAGAGGCCAGAGACTGAGGGTTCAGATGGGTTAAGAGCATCTGTGAGGAAATAAATGTCTCTGGATGGGCTGTAGCCATAACGTAGTTGGTCTCAGGACCTACCAGGGAAATATCACCCTAAATGACCTGGTCTTTATTATCTTGTAACATACACTGCCAAAAGCATAGCTAGCTAGCATACTCACAAGTCCTGTTGACCCTCACATACATAGCTACTAGCAGTTTGGCAAGTAGTCTGTTTATGGCAATCTTCTTTATTTTACTGTCAGCTCTTGGGGGCCATGAACTCTAACGACTTACTTTGTACCTCTAATACCCAAGAAGGTGATTGCATACTTACTGTCTGGAAAATGAGAATAAAACTATATTTTTTTAATTATGCATATAGTTCTAATTGTTATAATCAAGTAACACACCCATGTTATGAGAAGTGACTGTCAGCCATTATGATCATGGTAGCGAAGTGGAGTTTCATGTTAGGAGATCATACTTAAGGATTTCTTTATCAGTGTCACAGTTGCATGCCAAATGCCAGCTTTGATAATTGACCAGGGCAACTAGAGTCTTTTTTATTTGCTATTTTATTTATTTTGATGTCAAATGTTGTCTCCCTTCCTAGTCTCCCCTTTGCAAACCCCCTATCCTATTCACCCTCCCCTTTGCCTCTAAGAGGGTGCTCCCCCAGCCACCATCCAGCCACTCCTACTTCACCACTCTAGCATCCCCCTATACTGGGGCATAGAGTCTCTTATTACATGTTTTTATCAGGTCTGCTACTTAATCCAAAACACTATACTTTTACTAGAAGCCACCTTGAGAAATGGATTTTACACACACACACACACACACACACACACACACAAACACACACACACACACACACACATCTCTGTGTATTAGGAATTATCAGGTTGGTAATAAGATCACTCAAAAAGTTAAAATTCTGAGAAATTTTACATCTTTTATTTTAATCCTGACTAATGAACCTGGGATTCCATCTGTTTCTAGAGGAAACTGTGACAGACTAAAATTTCCTTGACATAATTTCTTAATGTACTGACAGAAAGTACAATGGAAATGTTCTTAGCTGTTTATTCTAATGAGCTATGACCTGCCCCCTCCTAATGTATCACACATCCTGGTTGGTTAAGTTAAGCAAAGAAGAGCAGACTCTTGAATGCTTAATATTTGTGAATGAAAATAGGGAGTTCCACCCATCTGTAATCCACATTCACTGGTAACACATTAGGGCAGGATTTAGCTAAGCAGATTAACATTGAAGTTGAATTTGGCAATAATAGCCTTGTAATTTATTGTGAAGAAAATTTGTTTTAAAATCTCGGTAAATCTTTCCAAGTATGTGTTTTTATAAAGTAAAAATTCAATTTTCTGTTGCTCTTTAATTATAAGAACAACATTAACACATTATCCAACTAAACATTTAAATAATATTAATGTGTGCAGGATGAAATGAGAACATCCTTATTATCCCATTTTCGTTCTTATATAAAACTATTGGATTTTTTCACATTATGATCCATTTTTTCGATGGAATCATGCACCCAGTATTGTTCTGGATTATCTTTGAAGACACTAGCCTGTTTAAGTACAGGAAATCTGCTTTAAGGTAGGCTTTGTAAAAAAAATAGAAGAAACACAAGTTGTCATGTCAAGTCATCATAAATGCAAAGTGATGGCTTTTGTTTTTTGTTTTATTTGTGTGTGTGTGTGTGTGTGTGTGTGTGTGTGTGTGTGTGTGTGTGTATTTACCTAGCCCTGTGACCTCTGTCACATATTTTAAATATTCTAACTCCTTAAGTAAAAACACTACAAAATTGTTATGGGAAATAAACTATGTGTAGTTCACAAATTCTTAAAATGCACAAAATAATGGAGTTATCTCATGTCATGAAAAAAGAAAAAAAAAATGGGCAATGGTCAACCTAGGAGGAATCTTCACACTTCCATGAGAAGAAGAGCATGTGGAATCACATAGGGAAAGACCTGGTGTTTCAGAACAGGCACTACAGGTCACTATAAGTAGAGAAGTGAGTGATCTCACTGATTTCTCTGCCAATCTGGAGCAGACATGGAGATAGAAAGCATCTAAAGGAGTCAAACAAATGGGAAACATCAAATAGATACACATAGAAAAGGGACTCCTCCAAGGAAAGCAAGCCTAATAACTAAAGATGAGGCAAATAAAGATTCAGATATACAACAAATGAAGCTAACAAACAATGAAAACCGTGTTTACTAGTGTGGTATATGGGTATATGTGGTATATGGGAACAACCATAAAACCACAGGAAAAGCCTCTTATTCTATGGCCAAACTGAAGGATACAAAGGAGGACACAGTGAGTGTGAATATGAGGAAAGAGCCTGAAGCCATAAAATTTGTGAAAAGAGATAACACACATAAGCAGAGTTTTGACTCTTCAGAGAACCATGTCATTGCAACCTAGAGAGCACAACTTGTATCTTATTATCCAGTGTTGAGAAATGTCAAGTGTTTCGTCCATTGTTTTTCATAATAATGTTAGCTGACTGTGCTCCAGCAAGCCAGGTTCAACCACTCATCTTCCGTGCATCAAATAAAATGGGCAATTTGGTAGCAAAAAGCAGGAAGAAGGAGAGGGAGGGGGAGGGGGAGGGGGAAGGGAAGAGAATTATTCAATGTGGTTACAGTGGAAAGAGGCACAGAGAGATCTAATGGTTCCACCCTACATAAGTCCTTCCTCTGGTTCTGAAGTGAGATTGAAATGTAACCACATGACCTAAATTACATGAGTATGCACAAAAGTGGTGCAACTATTATTGAAAAAGCTTTAGTCTCTCCAACAAGGTTGTCTGACTTGGCAGTATTGTGGGAAATCTCTTTTCAGAAGAAAAGTTTCAGTTCTAGCTGACCTAGACTTTCCTTTCTACCAGCAAGGAAGTATTGAAGAAATTCCAATTTCTCACCATCTGTTGTTTTAATACTCTGAAAAAAAGATTGAGGAACATGGGTCTCTGTTCATCTTGCTAAGCCAATAATAGGAACAGCAAATGACCTTCTGAGAATCACATAGACGCTAAAACCTAAATGGATGAGAAAAGCAGGATGAAATATATTCAACCTCATTCTCATTTGAATAAGATAATCTACATCATAGGTATGAGTATTGAAACCTTGGTCCTCAATAAGGGCTGTACTTTAGGAGGTGACAGAATCATCTACTGATAGGGACTAGCTGGAGGAAGTAATCTCTCTAGGTTATGGTTAGAAGTCATATCTTGCCATGGTCTTTTTCTGTATTTTCTACTTACTGGCAACCATGAAGTAAACACTGGTGCTCCATTGTAACCCTCCACATGATGCTACCCAACTATAGGCCTAGAAACAATAGCATGAGATACCATAGGCTGAAACCTCTGAAGCTCTGAATGTGAACAAATTGCTCCTCCCTTATTGGTTTCTTTTGAGTGTTGGGCATACTAACCAAAGGTTTGGCTAACTTACTCTTTAACACAGGATGATTGTCAATTTGCAAATTTTCCTTCAGAAAGAATAAAGAGGTTGATTTCAGGCATAGCTCCTTGATCAGAAAAACTTTACTATTTTTATACCATAAGGGTTAAAGTACTGTGTACAAGCTTTTCTTCACCTTCAACTAACCAAATATGCAGAGCTTGAGGAAGAACTCCACATCAAGCTTTAAAAGAAAGCATCATACAACACCCAATTGAATTCAGCACAAAAGGGCAAACAAATATAATTAGGTACACACAACCCTCAGAGGTCCCATTTTTATCCTTAATAGCCAAATAAAATGAATTGATTTCCCATTCGTCGTACTGTGCGACGCTCCACACAGTGTTGGAGAATCTGTGGCTGCCCGGTGAGGAAGGGATTGATTAACTCGCTCCACAATTTTCTGCACTTACTGATTTCCTGCTACCTTCTCATTATTCCTGCTTCTGTGCCTGGTTTTCTCTCTTTATTCATTGTCATTTAAATTTAGTTACCATCATATTAACTTATGAATGCAAAAACACTGCTGCTACATGGTCACACATATGTGAACTTGAAGACCTAAGAGCATCAAAAGGCAACTGGCTAGAGACTGAAGAACCAGCAGCAAAGGTCAGTACCACATAAGGGTCCTCAGATGTTCCTTCACCCTAAGGAGCACGGAATCACCCCTGGCAGTATGATCTTAACTCAATTCCAGTCTAAAATGATTTCCTAGACCTGTGCTTTGAAAACATACCTCTTTGCCACATTTCAAAGCCTGATAACCTCACAAGAGTGATTCAAATTCATGTTTTCTATAACACCCTTTAGCTCTCAAAACCGTTTTCACAGTAGCTTCCAGATCATCTTTTAAATACACCTGAAAAATACACCTCATGATGCATTAGTAAATAAAATGCCTGCCCATGTCATATCTCCACTAAAATGGCTGCCCACATCATATCCTCCTCCCCTCTCATTAAGTCAACCAGAATCACACAGAGCCTTGAAATTAGTGGTCATTTCATTTCAATTTTGTTAGCTTCTTATTCAAAGATTCTTCCCACCCCCAATGAAGATCACACTTTAAACAATAGTAAATCTCTAGCCTTGAGAAGACTAGTCCCCAGGGTTAGTCTAGAAAGTCCACCGAATCCATGAAAGTGAGGATTAGACTGTTTAAAGTCTTCCTGACGTCCCATATTACAGGAAAGAGACAGACATAGAAAACGGAGGAAGACAAATGCTGTAAGAAAATACCTACACTCTGAGATCGATGCTCTAAGATCTAATCATTTCACAATTGAGAGCAAGTGTACAGTATGCTAACGGAAGAGACAGTGTTCCGATGCCTCGCTGCTAAAAGGCCATTTGGGTGGATCATCTCTGCAGCAGGAGAGAGGAGCAGCCAGGGTCATTTGCAAGGACTTTTGCCTCATTGACTTCTGTTTCCTCCAGGGTCCTTTCTGGCTGATCTGTCATCTGTGGTTTGGGAAGAGAGGAGTTATTTTCACATTCTCCCTTTTTGCCTCCTGGCTTTTGGCTCTTCAGGAAAGTGTTTAGCTCAGAAAACAGCTGGCTACCGTCAGTTTTGTGTAGGGTTATGAGACACAGCACCCCAGTGTTCATTTCAGAGGTGGCTTTGAAAATACTTGTGTTGGCTGGCACCTTTGACTGCCTGGACCTCTGTGTTTACTCATTATGGAAAAAAAATGGAAAGAAAAAAAAAAAAGATGAGAGTCTCTCTCTGCTACTAATAATACTCTTCTCGAGGCAGTTTGTTCTGTTTCTGGAAATCAGACTGCGGCAGTGGAGAGACTACTGCAGTCAGCCTTGCTGTCTAGTGGGCTGGTGTGTGGTGAAGGGTCTTCGTGAGATCATGTTTATTTCCTCTAGAAGCCCAGGACCCTGGCCTGGCCTCTGTGACTCGCTAGGACTTTTGCAAGAACAGCCAGTCTTCTAGGAACGCCCTCTTGCCTCTCTGGTTGGTTACTTCTGTGGTGATCTGGATGGCAGTCTTTCAGAAGTTGCCCTTCAGGTCAACTTCCCGTTCTCTAGGCTTTTCATTAGTGTTTTATCTATCNAGAAAACCCAAATGATAAGCAGACAGTTTTTGAACTTTTAACAATACAAGGGCTAAAGGTATATAGATAGATATTTAAAATGTCTTTTAAAATGTCGTTTCTGGGGGAGGGGGGATTGCTATTAGCCTTTTCAGGTAATGCTGAAAAGATGTTCTAAAATGTCCAGTTTTTAAAGACTGCAAGAAATGTAGAGATTTGGGCAAGGAGAAACCACAGTGATAATTCAGTTAGAAAAGTGCTTGCCTTACACCCATGAAGGCCTGAGTGTGATCCTTAGAACTCCTATGAAAAGCCAGATGTCGTGACTTGCATTATGATCCCAGTGATGGGTGTATAGAGGCAGGTGAATACCTAGGCCTCACTCCGTCCAGCCCAGCCTATTTGGTGAGTTCCAAGCTGGTATAAGAGAGTAGGTTTGCTTATTTGTTTTTCCTTCTCTTTTATGTTTTTGTCATTGTTGTTATTGTTGTTGATGCACTTGTGGATGAGGATAACACCTAAAGCCGAACACCCAATGTTATCCTCTGGCCTCCATACCTTTGTGCACACACACACACACACACACACACACACACACACACACACACACACACATGCACAGAAACACAAACACAAATTAGGTAAAAGGGAACACCACTGACCATATATGTACCTTTGTCTGATTCACTATGCTGAGATATCATTTTCTATCATTCTGAACCACAATAACTCAGCTATCCAAGGTTTCCTAGGGCCAGTCTGTTAGTCAGTGGCACAGTGAGTCTCACATGAGAGACGAGTTCACTGCTTACCTCTGCCACCAGCTGATTTGATGTTGCTCAACTTTTCTTGCACTCCTCTTCTTCTGTAAGAAAAGGTGAACTCTCTCAACCTCTTGAACATGTCATAACAATTACATGGGATAAGTTGCTTATGCTTGGAATTCCAGGAAGGAAGTAAACATTTAACAAACACGTGTTTCCTGACATTAACCACGTATTTCTGGCTAAGAAGATAATATCAAAATAATATCAAAACTTGGTGCTGAAAATTGAGCATCCTTTAATGTTTAAAGGCTCGTATGCCAAACTGTATATCCTAATTTACAAACAGAACCAAGCTCCTTTTCCATCAGGAAACCAGAAGCACCAAGGATGTTCAGAAAATGCACAAAAGGAACGCCACCTGATGTAGTCTGTGGTACGGCCTCTCAGACTCTTCCTTTATCTCAAAGCCAAATGTCCACGTAACAGGCTGAAGGTGGCTGAGGCAGCCAAGGGCAGAGCTCTGTAATTCTTTGGTCAGCATAACCAGAACTTTCCCTCTATGCATGCTGCCTTTATTTTCCCAGTTTCTTCCTTGGAGGTCAGGGACACTTAGGAGAATTTTATATATTTTTTAAAAATGGCAACTGTGGTCAAAGCTACAAAACCAAGAATGAAAGAAAGAAATTGTTTCCTGTGTCCTTTCAACTCCTCGCAGAGGACACTTTCAAATCCTAGACTTGGTGAGGGCTTATTGTTTTAGGTAACACTGCCCTCTGTTGGAAAAGTGATGCACTTCTTGGTTAAAAGAGCAGGACTGGCACTATTAGTGGAGAGAGGCATTAAAACAGATGGGAAGCTGTAACTATCCTAGCTAAACATACCAGCGCCTGTCCCAACCAGTCAGAATAGAAAAAGAGAATCGAGTAACAGGAGACCCCCCCAACATACACACACACACACACACACACACACACACACACACACAATTAAATAATACACACTCAACACAAATACAGTCTTTCTAGACTGTTTTTAAAAGAAAATATATACTTTTCTATTAAATGATGATTTAGCTTATAATATTTTGTTTTAAAACTTTTCATTTTGACATTTGTTCTCACTGTCAAGAGTGGTCAGGGCAGCTCACAGACTGAGGTAACATTTGCCCACAAAGAAACCCAGCAAGGAGGCTCTGCTTTTTGGCTTTGAAGAACTCAGATGCTTCTCAGTGTGTGACTGTCTTGGCAGTACTGAAGGTAGTCTAAGGAGGGACAGCGTGTGGCTCCCTTTGTCTCTCAAACTATTGATAAATGAACTCCCAAGAAATTAGAGTGTCCCCCGTAGTCTTATGCAGAGAGAAGGGAAAGGCTGGAGTCTGGTGCCAGCCAGAGAAGGAACTTATCTCTAGGAAAGGAATTTCACACAATTCTGGCAACTCACCGGGAGAATATGAAGTCCAGACAACGATGGACAGACAAGACTGCTTAAATGTGCATCTTTTACACTCTACTTAAAACTAAACCTCATGTCAGGACTGCGAGGATGGAGGGGAGATGAAGAGGTGTCACTACACCTCTTTGCTTCTATTTTAATGTGGTCACATTGACTAAGTCACTGATTTTCTCTGTTATTTGCCTATTACAGTATCCTACTACAGTCAGATGGGTGAGTCTAGCTTGCTAGAGATTCCAGGGTCCATTTACTGACCATAGCAACAACCAAAATATAAAAGCAAAAACCATGAGATTTAAACTATCATCTAATGGTACCACCTTGGTATCTTATATATTACATTTTAAATTTTTCTTTTACAGAAAGCATTTAATTACTAGAGTACCTCTAAGAAAAAAAAATAAACCCCATTATTCAGTTCCAAACTCAGGTTCTTTACCATCTCTAAGAAAAAGGTAAAATGCATATTTTCAATACAAAGAAAATGAGTTGAAAGGCTTTAACCACAGAATAATACAGTGGAATTATTTTATAGGTTAATGAGTGATGGCATTTTATAAACTAAGAAAACATAGAACTGAAAAAGAATGCATAAGAGGAAGGCTCGGGTAGTCGAAGAACCTTATGGAATCTTCAAGAGGAACAAAAAACAAATCTCTGGAGGACAGATTTTCAGCTATGTTAAAATCCGTAGTGAGCAATCTAACTGCCGCCATACACTCAATTTTAAAATAAACTCACAGCATGCTTTTTATTATCCTGTGTATGTAATGGTACTATGGATTGTCTCCTTGGTTTGTTCAATTGCTTCGACTCCAGCAAGAGCACGCCAGACTCCCAAATTAGAGAACAGCCTTCAACAATGTATTGCATCTGTAGCCACTGAGTTATAATACCTTTTAGTAATTCCAAACAAAATAAATCCACTGGAAAGTCTTAACTAACAACTAGAATTGAGGCTACATTTACATAAAAAGGGTGTAATCTGATAATCCATCTTTTAAGCAGATCTGTAATAGCACCGCTTACTCTATAGATAGCCAGGGCATTGTAATAAATAGCTCTATGTTCCCAGGAAGGCTTCGAAACAAATCAGCCAGCCACGCCTGCTCCTGGAAAGCCTGCTCCTCAAGAGCCTGATGGTGGCCAGTATATTCCCAAGAGGAGAAAGAGCTAGGCTTCACTAAACAAGCTCACTTTGGGCTTCCCAAATTAACTAATCAAATAACTATCACCACCTCTCCAAACATGAAAGCAGATGTCAAGTTCACAGACATGGAAAGAATAGATTTAAGCATCTTTTTTTTTTTTTTTTTTTCAACTTTTATTAGATATTTTCTTCATTTACATTTCAAGTGTTATCCAGAAAGTTCCCTATATCCTCCCCCCTCCCGGCCCTGCTACAATACCCACCCGTTCCCACCCCCTGGCCCCGGCGTTCCCCTGTATTGGGGCAAATAAAGTCTGCATAACCAAGGGGCCTCTCTTCCCACTGANTATAAAATATCTTGGTGTGACTCTTACGAAGGAAGTGAAAGATTTGTATGACAAGAACTTCAAGTCTCTGAAGAAAGAAATTGAGGAAGATCTCAGAAGATGGAAGGATCTCCCATGCTCATGGATTGGCAGAATCAATATAGTAAAAATGGCTATCTTGCCAAAAGCTATCTACAGATTCAATGCAATCCCCATCAGATTTAAGCATCTTGCACAGGGATTTGGAGAGAAGGCTCAGCTATTAAAAGTACCCACTGCCCTTGCAAAGGACCTGCTCACACGACTGTTCACAAAATGCCCTCTTCTGACTTTTCCTGCAGGCACCAGGCATACACAGGATGTAGATACATACATGCAGGCAAAATACTCATATATATATAATTTTAAGAAAAAAAGCCTATAGAAAACACAGACTTAGAAAATATTTTCCCACAACCCCACAACCCCATTGTCCACTTGTCTGATTGTGACTTAACTTTTAAGCCTACATACAACAAACTGGGTATGACTTTATCTGCAAAGAGAATTTATCTCTAAAAGGAAAATAATTAAGGTCTTATCACAGTCACAAGGATGTTCTACCAAGAGCAGCCCCTGGATTTTGGAGTATTCTCTCACATAATATACTGAAGAGTTCAGATAATTTTTCAAAGAAGGTTATGGATCATATAATTTACCAAATCACATCCAACATAGTTTATATCCAGGTTTGAAAAATCAGACCATGCTAGATTATCTATTTCTAGTTTGTCTAGCTATAATATCCTACAGGTACATCAGATAACCTGAAATTATTTCACATAGCAATATTAGGATATAGTGCAAGGTACTGTGAAGATGTCTCAGTGGTTAAGAGTGCACATTGCTTTTGCAGATAGCATATGTTCAGTCCCTAGAACCACTTTTCCAAATAGCATTTTTGCATCCACTTAAGCCCTGTCTAGATGATGACATGTAGTCTTTACTATTGCTATTCTTGCATAGGGAGACAGCACAAGAGACAATGTCACATATTTTGCCACTGTGTTTCCTGTAACCAACATATATACCCAGAAATAACTCTATGGGCCACCTTCCCAAACATGACCGTCAAGCATTGGCCTAATCTATTTACACAAACTCACTCCATAATACCTTAGATGCACATTATAAGTCAATAAAATCCAATAGTGCATAGAAATAAATAGCTCGATTGTGTAAAACTTCTTCCACCTGACCTTCTCAATACCAACCCATTAGTTTCATGTCAACAGGAATGTTCAACTGATTTTAAGCTATATTTAATAAATAGGTTTGCTTTTTTAAAAAATTAGAAATGTAAAATTGCCTTAGAATCACTTCTTATAACTATTTCTCCATATCTAATATTTGAGGAACAAGGCTATTGCATATGGACTCATCCTCTCCTTAGTGTAATTTTGGTTCATGCTAGGATCAGAAATAAATTAAGTTAAAAAATATACAACTTAATGTTGGCTGTTTTAAGTAGACTATTAGAGCTAAAATGTCAGACTCTGATTTATTCATATTGCCTGTGTGTAATGAGTATATCTACCAATAGTTGTGTTCTCCACCATGGAAAACATGTCCCTGATATATTTGATATTGAATCTAAAAAGTAGTGGCTGACTGCCCCAAAAGTATAATTTAACCAATACATATAGAAAACAATATGTGTATGTGCTCAAAATCCAGATGGGGGCTGGCAGCAAGACGCCATTCTGGGAGCTTAGGCAGGGTAGCAAAAGCTCATGCAACGTAGTCACACTCAGCTCCCACATACAATACGGTTTCTTTGAGTAAAATTTCCATGATACAGCAGGGAGTTCACATGTTCACTAGGAGCTGAGGCCAGAACTATCTGTAAAAAGCTCATGTTGTCAGAGTTCCTGTGCATCACAAATACAAAGAGATCATTTACAGTTCTGAACTGATATTGAGATAAAATCAGTTATTCAGATATTCAGAAAGCAAACTGCATTTCTTTTTTCTTGCTATAATTCAGTGTTGCGCTTAATCTTTCTGGGGCCTATTTCTGAAACAAAGAGATCGCAGTGACTATTCCCCATAATCTCCACTAGTTATAAAATTCTCAGTAGTTACCCTTTCTTTCATCTTCCTCCTCCTATGCATCACTATCATTAAAAATATCAATGTAACTGTCCTGCTTAGTTTTTTTGTCTACTTGTCAAAAGTTAGAGTCATTTGGAAAAGGAAAACCTCAATTTAGAAAATGTTCCCAACAGGTTGGCCTGTGGGCAAGCTTGTGGGACATTGTCTTCACTAATGATTGATATGGAGGGTCCAGCCCATTGTGGGTTGATGCCACCCCTGGGCAGATGGTATATGATGATATAAAAAAGCATCCTGAGCAAAAAATAAGGAGAAATTTAATGAGCAGCATTCCTTGCTGGTCTCTCATCAGTTGTTACCTCTACATTAGTGTTTTGAGTTCTTGTCGTGACTATTTCTGATGATGGACCATGATTTCAAAGGGTAAGCCAAATGAACCTGTGGGTTTTTGTTGTTTTGATTTTTTTGTTGTTTGTTTTGTTTTGTTGGCTGAGAAGTTTCTGGTCATATATAGTGTTTAATCAACAGAAATAGAAGGGCTAAGACAGTCTTTATGTCCAGTATTTTCCTGTAGATCAGTAGTTCTCAAAACCTGGGGTATATGAAAATAATAAGACCTACTAAAAGATTCAGAGCCTTATCCTCAGTCTTGGTGGTGTAGTAGTCACAGGGTAGAGCTAAGAAATTTAGATTTCTAGCAAGTTTCCAGCTGATGGTGGTGATGATAATGTGCTAGTTTACACGAGGGAAAGTATTACTTAAAGCATTTACACAAGCAGTTAAAAGTAATTAGGATTGTGGGAGGAAGAATGGGAACTTAACTCCAGAAACAACAGATATTTGCACAGAAAGTATGTTGCCTGATAGATACCATGCGGCTTTATAATCATGTTTCCAGAAAATTCTACCTAACCCACCTCACAAATGAATCTACTTGGAAATTAATTTCCTTGTTTGCTATTTTTTTCCTTTTCTACTTTTTTATTTTATTGTTATTGGTTATTTTATTTATTTACATCTCTAATGTCTCCCTTCCTGGTCTCCCCTATGCAAGCTCTTCATCCCATCTGCCCTCCCTTTTGTCTCTAATAAGAGTGTGCTTCTCTATCCACCCACCCACTCCAGCCTCACCACTCTAGAATCCCTCTATGCTGAGGTATCAAGCCTCCACAGGACCAACGGCCTCCCCTTCCACTGATGCCAGATAATGCAACATAAGCAGCTGGAGCCATGGGTAGCTCTTTGGTTGGTGGTTTAGTCCCTGGGAACTTTTGAGAGGTCCCATTATTTGATATTGTTGTTCTTCCTATGGGGTTGCTGTCCCCTTCAGCTCCTTTGCTACTATGTGCATTCAGTTTGGGAGCAGTAACAAGGAGCCAATAGGATTGCTACTTACCTTCTAAACAAAAAGCAAGCTGCAAGGGCCAACCTTTTTCTCACCTTGATGAACTACCCATTGCAAAGCAGCAGAAAGCATAAGCCACTGAACAAATGCCTGTATAGGCAAAATCAATCCAACAGCACTATTCTAACTATTTTTTAAAAGGCCTTGTCATACATTACCTTCAGAAAGCAAGGGATGGGATCCAAAATAAGGCCAACTCCTCCTTAGTGTGTATTGTACACAGTACTTAGACACATGTTATCTGACCCTAAAATCTTCACATCAAGACACTTGTGTGTTCAACTTTTATTTTTAAATTTTGCCTTTATATAGGAAAGGTGAGGGGATACATTTTAGCTATTGGAAAACCTGCATTCATTATAGCATGTATCACTGAGAAGATAATTTAAGAACCAATAAGTTCATTGTTCCAAGAAAAATTATTACTTCATGCTGACTTATAAAATAGAATATATTCGCACACATACATAGATATAGTCTTCATGCATTCACATTTATATGTGCATTATGAAACTACAGGTATATACATTCTTGTGCATGCATTTAACTGTCCTTCGAAGAAAGAAAAGCATGGTTTTTAAAAGTGAGATATTCAAGAGCCTTGCTTCTGTTTTCTCCAACAGAACATGTTTGTGCATATTTCTGGGCTTCCCAGCAACACCCCAGGAACTGAGTCAGCACCCATCTGACAGCTACAACTGTGTTTGCACAGGAACTCTTTCCACACCATGTGTGGGAACTTCCACCCTATTTTAAGATCAGTGTTGGTAACATTCCTCATTAGACCACTGCAATCAGCACTGTTTCTCTTTGAGGAAAAAAAAATGATTTGAAAAAATATCATGAAATCTTCAAAATGGTTTAGAAGACAAATAAAATGGTGTGTGTTGGGGGGGGGGAGATGGCTTGAGTCATTTCTTCTTTGTAAAAGAGGATATTAAAAGGTTCACCCTAAAGCTTCAGCGATGCCTTAGAGAGTTCTTTCTGTACTCCTACTCTATAGTTATAAATTTGAGTATTCCATGCTTCTACCTTGGGCATTTTTTCAGCAACTTTATATGAAGAAGAGGGTTGTTTTTTTTAAGTTTTGTTGTCATGGTAACCCTATATTCAGGTTGGAAAGCTTTATTGAATGTTTTTGAGTATTTCTCCATCACAGCTTTCATTTAATAGATTTTGATGTTCAAATGTGCAAATATATCACTTTGTCTCTAATAGTGTTGTGTGGCACAACATAGGCATACACAAATATACCTGCACACAAATGCTGCTTAAATGTTTGGGTACCTACAGGGAAGAGTTTTGTTAACTATGGCACTTTGTTCTTTTCCTCTCTTCCTTTTAGAACTTAAGGTATTTATCTTATAAAAAAAAAAAAAGAAAAGGAGGTATACAGATGTAGCCTCAGATACAGAAAAATACATGGCCTCTTATTTGACCTCAAAACAATACCACAATGGGTTTCTGGAAAGGCCATAATTTTTCCCATATTGTCTTTTGAATTCTAAAGTACAGAGATGAAGATACTACAAGGCCACAATGCACTGAGAACCTGAGAGGACTGGCAAGAGCAGTGAGTCAACAGAATATCAGAGAGATTCTCCTCATTGCTAGCTTCCTTTGCCCTTCCTATTGCCCAGCCTTTCTGGAGGCCATTTCCTAAGGAATATATGTATCCCTTCAAGGGTGAATTAGAGCTTCAAGATGAAAAGATCTTCAAGGTTGAATATGCTTGATGCTACTAGATCAGATAATGAGTTTAAAATGATTCATTGTAACACCTTTGATGGATCAAATAGTGTTATTCAAATATTTTCTAGAAAGCCTAAGGAAAGGCCTCATCACAGCACACTTTGGGAAAATGATATCTTCTAGAATATTCCTAAATTTTCTTCTGGTGTAAATGAGAAAGAGACCAGCCAAAGATTCCCAAGTAGATCAGAAAACCTGTGCCTCATTCATATCTTGTTTCCCATGCTCATTAGAAAACAGATAGGTCTCTTACAATAAGAGCAGAGCTCATCTGATGGAAGGTATAGACTTCTTGACACTATACCCAATGTGCGCTTGAAGTCATCTGCACACAGCTGCAAAAGGCAGCATGGGAAGGAAAAGGGAAGTCTTGGAAAGACGAGAGAGTGGAAAGCACTGAAATTGAGCCCCAAGTCTGTTTGTATCCATGGGAATTTATCCATGACAGAGCAGGTAATGAGTGAGAAGGAACTGTGAAGTCCCCCTCTTTGAGTCAATGTCACTATCCAGCTGCCCAACTGCCCCCAATACATACACATTGTAAGCTGTGACTTAAGTACTTTTCCTTTAAACATAATAACTACAGTAATGATAGCCTAGAGAATACTTTCTCCTACATTCAGGGTGAATTTTCCTTTGTCTATTAAACATGTCAAAAGCATCTTAATGGGCCATAGTTGTGTCTGCTTGGTGATTGTAAATCCAGTAAGTTGACAACAAAGATTATCTGTCAGAACATCATAGTATGTAAGTCAAGATCTATAACAAGATAGAGACTCTGACATGAGAATAGATTCTTAAAACTACTCAGCAATGCTTTACTTATGGGGATGTTTATTGTCCCTATCATATGTGAATTACATACAAACTCTTAATTGTTACAATTATAGGACAGTGAGAAACTCAGTATCAGCAAGAAGAAAAATGACAGTCAAGTTAAAACTGCAGAGTGGAAAGAATGGGTGGGGACGATGAGAAGGAAAATTGCAACCACGTGGCTTTCTAGAAATTTCTCTTTAGGGATCACACAATATCAGCCCTCTTCCAATTTGTTTGAGATCCATAGTTTGTAGATGAGCAGTTCACACTATCTTTTACTATCAAGTTCTTGGAATTAGTAATCTAATTCAGATTTTTTTTTTCACAAAGGATGTGACACTTCTGACCCTGCTCATCATCTACATGTAGAAGCAACAAAAGCTTTCTGTCTATTAAGTGGCTTCCTGTCCATCAACAATCATACTGAGGATAGAGAATATTTGGCATCATAATAGGTTTTACAGCTGCTGCTCATATATAATTAATCTGAATACTAATTTTATCTAAAAATATGAACTCAAATAGTCTCCTCAAAAAATGGGAAAAAGGACTATTTAACTGAAATATTGAGTCCTTAGTATAGCTTTTTAAACATAAAGCCTAACTTATTAATCTATCATTGACTGGTGAGGATCCTACTTTAATTGTGATTATGATTATGAGAAAGCCTTGGTGTTAGACTAGCTCTGACAGCCTGTGACATCATGTAGGCTTAAAAAAATAGGTATTTATACAGCTAGTGCCAATCTCCTAGTCTAAACCATTTCAACTGCCTGCGCCAATCAGTGCCAGCATCCAAAAGTATAGCAATTAGAATGAAGAGTTGAAAAGTACTAGGGATATTACAGCGAAATCAACGACCACGGGAAGCCATAGAGATAGCACAAAATGTCACCTTCACACAGATGGCTATTTTAATACCGATATGAAAAACTGAACACAGAACCATAATGTTTGAAAATGGAAATGAGTTAATTTAACAAAATCAAGAGAATTTAAATATTTTCTAGAGAATTTAGGGATTCAATATTATACTTCATTACCATAGATGAAAAATCTTAACTCAGAACACAAATGTTTAATATTACATACTAGTCATTATTTCATATAATAGTCCATGGATGCTTAGGGTAGAAAAATTACAATCCATTATTATATGTAGCAATATTAAATAGCTTCAATGCTTTCCTCTAATGTTACACTTTGTGATGGGAAATGGAACCACAATGGAGAAGGAACTGTATTTACAGTCAGAAGAAATAAATTTGCATCTTAACTCAATTTATTAGTGCTTTGAAATCTTCAAAAAAGACTCCTGATCTCATTTCTTTTCCTGTAAAACCTAACATTGAGTCATCGTGCAAAAATACTTAATGCCAGGCACATATAAGCTATAAAACAGAAAAATATTATTCTTAAAAATTGTATTGATTATGTACTGCAATATAATAAATTATTCTAAAATTTAGTATGCAGAAAATATTTTTTTTTACATTTTCTAGAAGTCCCAATTCTGAAAGTGGTCTAGATGGATGACCCTGGCATACTCCCTCATAAATGCTCTGTGCTCTAGTTTACAAGCTGAGGCTAGATAATCCACTGCTAAGCTCCCTTCCCTGGCTGCTGGCAGGCATCATGGGATCTGTTTCTCGGTCCACTCACAGGGACATACATGGTTGCCTCACTGAAGAAAAACTGCCTTTTAGTATCCAAGAAAAGTTCCATCTTTTTATCACCTAATGGCAGCTGTGACATCCCATCACTTTGGGAATTCTACTTGTTAAAAATAAGTAGTTAAATTAAGACTAAACTCAAAGTAGGGGTTTACCCAAGGGTGTATACCAAGAGAAAGCACTCAGTAGGGACCAACTTCGAGGTCTACTAATATAAACTCTATTTATCAACTAAAGATCCAGAGGGATTTCCACTCAATTCAGTGCAGGAGTGGAAAAAGTTAAAAAGAAATATGACTATTAGGTTCTGATTAGGCCATAATTTTTACCAGATTTGTGATATATAATTAATTTGTTATATCTATACATACTTATTATGTGTTAAGCCATTAAATTGTGAGAATTCATATGTGATTTTTTTCTCCAGTCTTTGGAATGCAGATATATATGTAGAGGCTACTTTCTAAGGGTCAGTTATCCATTTCACAGTGTACTCACAAGGAAACACATCAACCTGATGCTCTGCTTTAACTTTCTCAGGGCTTCTATTTGTCCTCAGCTAACTAATTCTGCCTCAATTTGCATTGTAAACATACATTGAAAAGTAAGTGGTTTAAATTCAGAGCCTGTTCCAGCTGTCAGCTTACTCACTGAAGCGTCTTCAGTTATCCATATTGTAATTAGCAACCAGCAAAGTTTGATGTGGCATGTTTCAGGGAGGAGGTAGTGAGCCAGCTTGGCGCTCATTGTCTTCTCTCACAAAACTCCTAGATAAAGAGTTGACTTTAAATGACAATGTGTACTGAGAGTTGAAAATAACAAAAAACAAACAAACAAACAAACAAAAAACAAAAAACAAAAAAAAACAATAAATCTCATTTTACAGATGGAAAAACTGAGATTCTTCAATCAAAATTAAATCACTATTCCAAAGAAAGAAAAGTAGCACATGGGTCATTAATTGTCTTCTTTAGGATTCAGAGAAACCTTAAACGTTGTAAAAGTGACAGGCAATGAGTTCAAAGTGTTTCATCAGCAGGTAAAGGCACTTGTCAGAAATATTGATACATTAGTTCTGTCCTTGAAATTCACATGATGGGAGAGAACTGACTCCATGAGTTATCGTGTGACTCCATCTGCATGGGCATGAACACATACACACATACACACATACACACATACACACATGCACACACCACACATACACACAAACACAACCCCCCCACAAATACATACAAACATACACATAAACACACACACACAAATATACACATATACATACAAACACACATATACAAAACACCCCCAATACCACACACATACACAAGCACACACAGAAACACATGCACAAACATAATTAAATGAATAAATAAATACAGTTTTATAGTAATCAAATGCATTAAAAAGTAAGTCATAGCTACTGCATAATCACTCACTCTTAGTAGAAATTTTCCAAGTCAAATAATATGAATATTTACTTTATGTCAAACACTTTAAAATTTGTATTTTAATGTTTAATAATGCATCTAAAGTATTAAAATAGATATATTTCAATCTGTGTTTGATGCTTTTCTTATTGAAATTATTATGTGTGTATTACTACTTTCTTACCACCTAAACCATTCATAAATCTTAACATTTTAAATACACATGGTTACATATTTTCTATTCTTCTTAACATTTTTTCATCAGAAATAGGACACCGAGTCTCCAGAGACTCATATTTCTTATCAGTTAATAAATACAATTTTTGAAAAAATAGAAGTTGAAAAAATTGGTAAAGGTGATCACAAAACTCTTATCTCTTATGAAAGAAGAAAATCAACATCTAAAGATATGGAAATCCATATAAACTTAGTCTCTAAAGAAGAGGAGAATGAGCTAGTACAGTGGAAAGTAACAATAAAATGAGTCCTAAGGATATTCTGATTCATATATATATATATATATATATATTCAGCCATCATCAGAGAGCCTTCCTCCTACAACATAGGAGAATGAACCAAATTCATAGGCATACAGCTTTAATTGAGGAACATACAGCTTTAAATGAGGCATCTCCATCAATCCCTTCCTCAGAGCTCAGGGAAACTCACAGAAGACAGGAAGAGTGGGGGAAAGAGTACAGAAGGTGAACACCAGGGGGGAAAAGCCCTGGAAAACAACTGAGAAAAGTTCCTTTGCACTTACAGAGACTGAAGCAACAACCACAGAGCCTACACAGGTCTGCACCAGGTCCCCTGCATACATTCTATAGCTTTCAGTTTTATTTTTTATGGGATTCCAAGAGGTAGAATGAATGATGCTCTGATTCCTGTGTCTGTTCTTGGCGTTTTTTGTTTTTTTTTTTTAAATTATTCTATGAGCTTGACTTAGCCAGTGTTGATGTGATGGCTCCTGTTTATCTTGTTTTTTGTTAAAGGGAGTGGGGGGTAGTTAGGGTGGAGCTAATGTAATGAAATTACAAAGAAAAAAAGAAAAGAAAAGAAAAAAGACTTCTCCAAAATAAACTTCTCCAAAATAATAAAGGGGAAAAATTCTCTTGAGAGGAATGCCAGGGCCAGGAAGCAGGAGTGGGTGGGTTGGGGAGCAGGGGGGATGGGAGGGTATAGGGGGCATTGGGGATAGCATTTGAAATGTAAATGAAGAAAATATCTAAAAAAAAAAAACCAAACAAAAAGACAGCCATTCATGCCTGGTTTCAAGTTTAAACAATCTAAGCTCATGAGAACCAATTAAATAAGATCTATTAGTCTCAGTGTCTCTGTTTTATGTGGAAGAACTTGGTCCATTTGGACTTGAGCTTTGTATGAGGAAAAAAAGAATGGATCCATTTGCATTCTTCTACATGCTAATCACCAGTTGAACCAGCACCATTTGTTGAAAATGCTGCCTTTTTTCCACTGGATGGTTTTAGCTCCTTTGTCAAAGATCAAGTGACCATAGATATGTGGGTTCATTTCTGGGTCTTCAATTCTATTCCATTGATCTACCTATCTGTCGATGTATCAGTACCATGCAGGTTTGTTTGTTTGTTTGTTTTTTGTTTTATCACTATTGCTCTGTAGTACAGCTTGAGCTTGATGGTGATTCCCGCAAAAGTTCTTTTATTGTTGAGAATAGTTTTTGCTATCCTGGGTTTTTTGTTATTTCAGATGAATGTGAAAATTGCTCTTGCTAACTCTATGAGGAATTGGTTTGGAATTTTAGTGGGAATTGCATTGAATCTGTAGATTGCTTTCAGCAAGATAGCCATTTTTACCACATAAAGCCAGATACACTGAAACTAATAGAAAGTGGGGAAGAGCCTTGAGCACATGGGCACAGGGGGAAATTTCCTGAACAGAACACCAATAGCTTATGCTCTAAGATCAAGAATTGACAAATGGAACCTCATAAAATTGCAAAGCTTCTGTAAGGCAAAGGACACTGTCGGTAGGACAAAATAGCAACCAACACATTGGAAAAAGATCTTTACCAACCCTACATCCGATAGAGAGCTAATATCCAATATATACAAAGAAATAAAAAAGTTAGACTCCAGAGAACCAAATAACCCTATTAAAAATGGGGTACAGAGATACACAAAGAATTCTGAGTTGAGGAATACCAAATGGCTGAGAAGCACCTAAAGAAATGTCCAACAACCTTAGTCATCAGAGAAATCCAAATCAAAACAACCCTGAGATTCTACCTTACACCAGTCAGAATGGCTAAGATCAAAAACTCAGGTGACAACAGATGCTGGCAAGGATGTAGGAAAAGAGGAACACTCCTCTGTTCTGGTGAGATTGCAAGCTGGTACAACCTCTCTGAAAAACAGTATGGTGGCTCATCAGAAAATTGGACATAGAACTACCTGAGAACTCAGCTATACCACTCTAACAGGAAGGGGTTTATAGCACCTTCATATACTCAGAAGATGCTCCAACATGCTGCACTATGTTCATAGCAGCCTTATTCATAATAGCTGGAGGCTACAAAGAACCCAGATGTCCTTCAACAGAGGAATGGATATAGAAAATGTGGTACATTTACACAATGGCATACTATTCATCTATGAAAAACGATGAAGTCATGAAGTTCTTTGGCAGATGGATGGAATTAGAAAACATCATCTTAAGTGAGGTAACCAAATCATAAAAGAACACACCTGGTATGCATTCACTGATAAATGGATTTTAGCCCAGAAGTTCAGAATACCCAAGATACAATTCACAGACCACATGAATCTCGAGAAGAAGGAAGAAGAGTGTGGATACTTCAGTCCTTCTTAGAAAGGGATCAAAATACTCATGGGAGGAGATACAGAGACAAAGTTTGGAGCAGAGAATGAAGGAAAGGCCATCCAGTGACTGTCCCACATGGGGATCCATCCCATATATAGTTCCCAAACCCAGACACTATTGTGGATGCTAATAAGTGCTTGCTGACAGGAGCCTGATATATAGCTGTCTCCTGAGAGGCTCTGCCAGTGCCTGACAACTACAGAAGTGGATGCTCACAGCCATCCATTGGACGGAGCACAGGGTCCCCAATGGAGAAGCTAGAGAAAGGACCCAAGGAGCTGAAGGGGCTTGCAGCACCTTCATAGGAGGAACAACAATATAAACCAACCAGTACCCCGAGAGCTCTCAGGGACTAAACCACTAACCAAAGAGTACACATGGAGGGACTCAACAATCCAGCCACTTTTATAGCAGCGGATGGCCTTGTGGTACATCAATAAGAGAAAAGGCCTGTGGTCCTGTGAGGGCTCAGTGACCCAGTGTAGAGGAATACCAGGACAAGGAAGCAAGAGTGAGTGGGTTAGTGAGCAGGGGGAGAGGGAATGAGATGGGGGTGGGGTGTGCAGAGGGGAAATGAGGGAAGGAGATAAAATTGGAAATATAAACAAAGAAAATATCTAATAAAATAAATGTAAAAAATAAGGTTTATTATTATGAATACTGTGATATATCTTAGCCAAATTACTACTGAAAATCAGATGTGAAAACTTAAAGAAAATGACACACTGTCATCAGGGTAGCTGTAAGGAATTATAATTGACTGCACATATCAAACAACTGAAGCCAAAAGACAATGAAACATCAAAATCACAGAGCAGAAACAGACCAAATATATAAGAGCAAAAATTTTCTTCTTAAAGAAGACTACATACAGAATGTTTTCAAATAAATAAACATATAATTCATTGTAATGGCATATCTATCATATACTCATTATCCATCACTTACCTATCTACTAATGACAAATATCCACTGGCTATCCAGCAGTGTCAGGCATTGACTCTTGGTGTGAGTCTCAACTTGGACAATCTGTCCTGCTTGCAATATGTGTCGGGGTAAAAGTAGTGTAGATCTTGAAGGAGTGGCCAATTAATGACTGCTCCAACTTGAGATCCACACCACTAAAGGTATCCCTACCTGGCACTGCCTGGTTGTCCAGTAAACAGAGGCTGGACAGCCCAGAGACCTAGAGTAGAACCAAACAGGACTGGAAAAAAGTCAATGACATTATTCCAAATGATATTCCAATATATTCATAGACTAGAGTGTCATCAGAGATTTCATCCAGCAACTGATAGAAGCAGATATAGAGACCCCCACAGTTAAACATTAGGTAGAGTTCAGAGAATCTCTCAGAAGAGGAAAAGAAAAGATTGTAGGATTGTAGGAACCAGAGGGGTCAAGTATGCCCCCAAATCAACTAACCAGGCTTTGTAGGGACTCACAGAGATTGAAACAACAGTTAGGGAGCCTACATGAGTCTGACCTAGGCTGTCTGCATACATGTTATGGTTGGGTAGATTGGTATTATTGTGGGACTCCTAACAGCTGAACCTGTGTTTTCCTGAGCTAGGTGGCACAATGTGAGTCCATTAAAGTTTTGTCATAGAAAGGGCAAAGGATTGTGAGTCTCTACTCCTGTTCTAGGGGGTAGTAAGAGCTAATAATGGCAGAGGGAAGAAGATCACTTTCTTCAGCAGTGTAGTCACTGGTAAGTTGTCCATGCTCCAGTAAATAACCTCCCACCCATACTTCTACAGGAAACCTTAAATACACTCAGTTATGTCACACATAACAATAGCATGAAAGTAGGAAAGTAACTTTCTGGGCAAAGAATGGTTTTGAAGGAAAGAAAGAGAGGAAATATGATAGAGATTGAAAAAAGACTAAAATTCACTTCATGTTTGTATGAATCTGTCTAAAAACAAGAAAAGATAATTAATTAAAACAAAAATAGGAGAAGGACCAACTACACATTCTTCCAAAGAGAACAAACAAATGACCAACAGGCAGATGGAAAAGTTTCGGTGATGCAACTACTTAGCAGAAATTTAACAGAGCTTACTATAAAGGGCAAAGTATTGTCTCAGAACCCCCAAGACCCATTTCTAAGCACAAATGAGATTTATTTGCCCCAGAGGGCAGAAAAACAGAGTAAAGACAGAGGTGGTGGATGAGGAAGAAAGGGAGCAAATGTAGGAGAGGAAGAGGTTACTTGTCTGGAAGTAGGACACAGAATTGCCCTTGAGTAGAGACGAGACAGATGAAGCACATAAGAAAATGGCAGTTTATAAAGCTGAAGAGGGAAATCCCATGTTAGGATGAGTTGGTTAATGTTAGTTGTACATGTTAAGTAGGTGGACCAAAGTAGGCTTTCCATTCCTTGACTTCAATAATTTGATAGCTGCACCTTGATAGTTAGCCTAAAGAGGAAGAACTGACCAAATAAGGGGATAGACCTTGGGGACTAGCTTCAGGAATGCAATCTATCTTTTTCTTTTTCTTTTTTATTTTTAGCAAGGTAGAGGGGATGGGAGAGAAGGGTGAGGCTTGCCAGAGTCATTTGACATGCTCTGGCTGGCTAAAATTCCTTCGGTTATGAGCTGTCCAATGGGAGTGCTGAGAACTACATTTATATACTCTGGAAGAGCAAGAAATGATCTAAACAATCCTCCAGCCCATAGATTCTGGAGTTTTAAAGCACACCATAGTGAATACAGTTAGTGCTTGTGACCTAATGCTTAAAACTTTCTAAGGCAGTGTATAGATCTCACATGTTCACACTAAAACCTAACCAAACACGAACACAAAATACCCATGTAACTAAAATGAGCTGATACATAGGCAGGCTAGTTTGGCTTTGGCAAATATTTCAACATACAGTTACAATATAACCTAAGTATATAAAATTAATATCTCCTAGTACTCCATAAAGCTATGTAATAGAATCAATTACAATAACTATAACTTTAGGTCCACATTACTGGAGTTATATATGCAGCATGTGAATCTGGGGCAGAATGTATTCAAACTCCATTGTTCCAGTTAACCTCCTGTGGAAGTCTTTGTCCTGTAAGTAGCCATGCTTAGAATTGAGAATATCCTTCTTAGCATCATTTTCAGGCTTGCTTCTGAAACTTTCTTGAGGTAGAGATGGCCAGGCATGATTTATATCACTTGCAAATATGTTTTTTTTTTTATTTTTGATGAAGTGATGCCATTTGGGGTAGTACTTCGCTTCTTGGACCGCGAGAACAGTGTAGTCTTTATTAAAGAGAAATGGGCTAACCTACCACCCTGGATTCTAGAACAACAAGACATTAGGAGAACAAATGATATATATGATCCACAGAACCATGAAGAGCCAATTTACATATTTACATTTAAGACTTAGAAATTATGGGGCTACTTGTTATCACAACAAAACTAAGAATTAATAGTATGGCCATCCTTCCTTAGGACAAGGCCATTCATATTACCTGCAGAGAAAAAAGTATTCTCTCTATGAGAAAATAAATCACATTTCGGTAACAGGTAGCAAATCCTGAACAGTAATTTGCATAATTTAAGCATAATTTAGTCTGTTCATAACAGCAAATAGATTATAGGAGTCTCCAGCCCTTTAGTAAGCTTTGTAAATTTCTAGACTGTTATTCAAAAGCCTTTCTACTTACCTGTTTCTCTATTTCAAAGTTTTGTTTTCAACATGATAGGACATCAAATAGTACTATGACTCTTATATGCAAAGACTATTTTCTTGATTGAACCTGCTTTTTTAAATGGGGAGGGATCATCCAAATGTTTGTATAAATCATTTAAGAAAATTATACATTCTTTAACACTATTTTTAAAAAATCCTTCTGTAGGCACATACACACTCACACACACTTGCTGCTGGTGATGTTATACTACTAAACAGTGGAAATGAAGGATGTACTTAATTCACTCAGTTATAATTTAATTAAATAGATTGGTTTTGTTTTTAGAATTCTATCAATATTCTTTCATGGTGACAGCCATTTTTACCATGACTTTAAATATCAAAAGTCTAAATAATTTCAAAACCCACAAAATGATGATAATTAGTATTGGAGCCTTAGACTTTCTCTCCAAGGCAAAAGACTCTACATTTGGATCTTCCCGAATTTAAATTCCGTTCTCCAAAATACACAGTTGACAAAAAGCACCTTCTTTCATTTGCCAACCTGTCATATTTAATGAATAGATACTGGTATTATATTCTAAGTATAATATCCTCATTAAATACCTGCTCTAACACAGGAATAAATTTGGTTTAAATATTCCATTTAAAGGATATTTCCTGTCATCTCTTGGCACAGCCATGAAAAGGGCAGGAGCCATGATGCCAGCACAGCTGTGTGATGCAGGCCAGCCAAGCTGAGCCAGATGCTGCTTTCACCACTGTAATGTCTTGCACTTTGGGTTTCTGATCTCTGTGTGCTGCATTTGTGGGGGACTTTTTACATTCTGATCTATTTATGTCTTTTCCCCAGAAAATTATTTTTGCTTTCAAGGAAGTAACTTTATCTGGACTTCCTTGAGAGCCTTTCATGCCATGGAGATTGTGAAAAGCACAAAAAAGTTGGATAGCCCCAGAGTGCACTTGGCAAACCTGCTCCTAAGCAAACTCAGAAATAATAGAGTTGGCAACTCATCAGATGATATGCTTCCTTCTATATGTAGTCTACAGGAAATAAAAACTACTCAGAAATAAAAGTCTACCGAGAAAATAAAATAAAAACTTAGTAACAAAGTTAGTTTGCTTAAAACAAATTGAATATATATATAAGAATCTGCCAATCCTAAGAAGACAGGCCCACATGAAGTTACAGTCAGGCCTTTTCATTTTAAAACAAAACAAAGAGGAAAACAAATGAACAGAACAAGTCAGCTGGAGCAAAGATTGCGTGGGTCCAGCCTGGGAGAGCCTTTAAACTAGGCTAGCTCACAAATTGTACTTCAACTATTATGCATTGTTCAAGACTTGGGAACTCGCCTAGACTGACTCAAATAGATTTCTGTTTAATGTTTCATTTTCTTGAAGAGTAGAATGTCATATGTCATAAATGTTCATGTAGTCTAAAATGATTTGAGATTGTTAATACCTGTTCTCACTATCTTTGCTCTATCAGTAACTTCAAAACACATAAATACAAACACACAAATATATGCCACTCTGAGCATATTAATAAAGTTATAAAATTTTGAGCAGTGCTGATGAGGGCCATATTGATTTGATTATTCTGAGCTGCCACCCGAGGCCATGTTGATGTCTGGGTCTAAGCACAAACCTAAGCAGCAGCCTCTGCTGACCTTTCCTGGGTCTGTGGTCCTACTGCAGCTTGGTGCTATGCTTGTGGTCTGTGCTGACCTTTCCTGGGTCTGTGGTCCTACTGCAGCTTGGTGCTATGCTTGTGGTCTGTGCTGACCTTTCCTGGGTCTGTGGTCCTACTGCAGCTTGGTGCTATGCTTGTGGTCTGTGCTGACCTTTCCTGGGTCTGTGGTCCTACTGCAGCTTGGTACTATGCTTGTGGTCTGTGCTGACCTTTCCTGGGTCTGTGGTCCTACTGCAGCTTGGTGCTATGCTTGTGGTCTGTGCTGACACCAGAATCCATGAGGAACCCCACAGTCCATGCTCCCACTGACTGTAAAGAACAAAAAAGCTACTTTTGCAATAATATCAATGATTGCAAGTCCATAGTTGAGAAAGAGAGACATGGAAAACTTCTGTGACAACCACTAACCCCCTGGCCTTCAAGTATCAGCCTAAACAGGAAGACATTGAAGAGAAATCTTCAAGTGTGGTAAGAATGCTGAAGTTAGAGATCCATAATTGATGGATTCTATTAGGGTTGAAAGAAGGGAACAGCTCTATTTAACAGGCAGGCTACTGAGAGCTTGACCATGTTCCAGTGAATATATAGATAACGAAAATTTAATTTGTTTGTTTGTTTGTTCATTATCTTTTGGTGGAGGATGTCATAAGGCTGTGGGGGGGAGCAGACATAGAAAGACTAGAAAAGGAGTCTGATCAGTGTAGATGATGTGGAATTCCCCAAGAATCAATAAAAATATTACGCTGATTTTTATGTATTTGAGATTATCAATAACATAAATATGCTTTTCTAATTTTGATATATTCTAGTCCTATATTTGATATTTGATATTTCTAAGTATTCATGAATGAGATCATTATGTTTGTCTTGGAGCATGACTTCTTAAAATATTTCCTAGCTGGAAAACAAACCCTGAGTTAACCCAAACTCAAAGAAAAATATTAAGAGTTATGTATTAACTCTTAAGTCATCAAAAGGAATGCTACAATTCATATAACCACAGACATTAATAATAATGCAAGGGACTGGGTGGAGTAGAGTATCTCTCAAGGAAAAGGAGATAGAATATACAATTGTGGAGAGAGAGAAGACTGCAGTGGGAAGATTAAAAATTAAGGGGAGGGAAGTAGATGTTAAGAGAGGGAATATGGAGACGCACAAGTAATACTAAGAGAGGGATCAGATGGAGACCTACACTGTAGTCACCTCTCTCTCTCTCTCTCTGTCTCTCTCTGTCTCTGTCTCTCTCTCTCTCTCTCTCTCTCTCTCTCTCTCTCTCTCTCTCTCTCGTGTGTATGTGTGTGTGTGAAAGACACCATATAACAGAGGAGACAATGTCCCCACTACACATCTTACCACCAAGTGAAATTGTCAGAAATGGCTAACAGGACCCCAAAGAAACCCCCAAACATCTTGGGCTATTGATTAGGTTGTTTTCCACAAACTAATGGTAAGGTCTTATTGCTAATAATAACCCTTCATCGATTGTGGAGAAGCTTGAATGTGCCTGACTAGATTCTAAACCCCTACTAACTAGTTAGTGTCCATATACTGAAAGGTATGCCACATACTGCCAGAGCAGGCAGATCACCAATACGGCTACAAACCCTGCAATCCACAGCTATTACCTGCTTGCATAAAATCTTGGTGAAATAATGTCACAAACATTATGGGAATAACTAACTGCTCTCTTGTTGGATTTAAGACCCACTGCACTGAATAGAACCCATGTCTAGCACTGCTCATGTGACCAAGAGCATGAGAATAGATAAGCTATAGGCTGAGGGGAAAACCAAATATTGTTCTTCTAAAGGAACATAATGACTCCTAAGGACACTCTATCCCTATACATCAGTGCCTCACTCAGCCATCATCAAAGAAACTCCCCCTTACTAACTGACTAGCACAGAGATTCACAATTGGAAAATTACAAAGAGTAGGAGATTTTAGAGCACTGAGTCCTGAGGAATGTCAGTATCACAGTCTTCCTCTCATGATTTAGGGAGCTATGTGGAACAGAACTCAGAAATATTGTAAGAACCAGAGTGAATGGATGACAGCAAGGAAAAAGTGTATTTTAGACACCCAGGACTAACATACTTGTGAACTCAGAGACAAAGGCATGTATAGAACCTATATGGGTTCAAATGCACAGGGTCCTAGTGCTGAAAGGTGGATGTAGATATGGGTGCCCTTGATGCCCCTGCCCAACTAAAAGATTATCTTTAATTGCCATCTGCTTACAAAGGAAAACTTAGTTTTTTCCTATGGAGAAATATTAGCCACACCTAAGTTAGTTCCCCATGCTCATCTGTTGATGCCCAACACAAAATGAATTCAGTTAATTTTTTTTAGACTTTTCATCTCATTTGACTTTGTTTATACAATTTTTTGTCTTATCAGCCTTTTTGCTTGTATACTATGTTGTCTGTTTGGGATTTTTAAAGACTTTGCTTAAGGATGTGTATGTCTCTAGTTTTTGTGCTTTTTCTTTTTTCATTTTTCCTGATTATTCTGGTTTGTTTGATTTGTTTGCCTGTGTGCTCTCTAAAGAGAGAGAAAGAATGGTTAGGGAATTGGGTGGGTAGGAATTGAGGAGGATCTAGTAGTTGGGAAAGGGGAAACTTCGCCTTCTGATCAGAATGTATTGTATTAAAATTATTTTTTTAAAAAACATTATATATAAAAACATTAAAATATAGAATACAAAATTTCTTAATCTCTGTATTAATACTGATTACTCATTTTGGAAGTCGATTATTTTACTTCTCTCAACTTAATATTAGTGAACATGAACTGTATTTTTATATGAATAGCATGTCACTCTTAGTGTCCCAAGAGACCTGATTTTGACTTAGACAACTTCATATTTCATTTGTGTCCAAGAATGGAGGGTGGGAGAGATATAAAATGGAAACATCTTGCCTTCAGGTTTTGGGGGATTTTTGCTGTTTTTTTTTGTTGTTGTTGTTATTATTGTTGTTTGCCTTCAATTAATTGTTTTGTCTCTGATTTAGATGCACAATTTCCTCCTCTGCTTCATTCAGTGAGATGTGATGCTTTGAGAAGAGGCTCTTATACTCCAGATCAATAATTAGTCTGGCTGAATTGATCAGAGCTTCCCACCAAACCCCAGATCCATATTAGCACAAGTCTTTAAGTCCATACGAAGCAAGCAAGTCTTCAATAATGCCTCGCTTTCATCTTGTCTTTTATTTTCAGCCCTCCTTTGAGGCATATTTAAGAGATTTTTCAAGAACATTTTAGACTTATAATAATAAGAACTCCATTTAATATTGTCTCTCAATATTTTTAAGAGGGGAAAAAATGTTTCAGCATTGAGATATTTGCTTAGTAGAAGAACTGTTTAACAATCATGTATCCAACTAGACTAATTCTGAAGCATCAGATAGGAGCACTGGAGCCTCAAGCATCTGGCAAGTGGTTTCTTTTTAAAATTCATGGCATCATCCTCTGGTGCATCTTCTGGCTCAAAATGAGGAGTCACTTTCTTTGGATGAATTATTAGGAATATTGGTTCGATGGGAGAAAAGAATCCCTGTTAATCTCTTTATGGGGAAATTATTATCTTGGACATGATTGTCAATTCTGTAAAGAAAACAACTTCTCTTGATAAAGGAAATGAACTGCTTCCCCAAATTTGTGAAAACCAGTTCAATGTGCTGTTTCCGTTGTCATGCCAAGTGGTAGCGAGGAAAGAGTCTTCATTGGCATGAATAATCTCTGAACAAATGAACACAGCATGAACATTAGGCCTGTAAACAGCCGAGTTAGTTCATGTTTTTCAAACATGCATTTTATTTGTAAGAAAAAGCATTATATTTCAAGTGTAAACAAAAGGTATGAAGTAAACCTATTGTACTGAAATACAATAAGATTCATGGTAGAATATTACAGTATTGGGAAATGTCCATGTGCATGTATCTCTTTGCAGTCAACAATCAAGGTATCAATGAGCTTCATGTGTCTATTCACAAGGTCATTAGCAGTATCATTCCATGAGTACAGTCAACTTACATTCTCCTGTCATCAGACTTGCCACAAATCTGCTTTTTTGCGAAATCCATAATAAACCCCATATCCTTAATTACAAAGAAAATTGTATTTTCTTACAGATTCCAAAGTACACCTTTAAAAAAAATGAGAACCAAATACTTCTAAATGTTGAACAAGGATGTACTCAAAGAATTCCAGCTGGTTAAATTTAGATTTCTAAACAAAGCCCAATCTAAGAACATTTTCTGGCTTTGGGCCCACAGCATGTTTATCTGATTGTAAATTGGACATACTTCCTTTTATTTTAGAATTTTGCCTCTCAATGCATTGTTCCCCTAAGAGACTCCACAAGTTCTGATTAACTTTTGGAACTGGTATCGACTTCCTGACTTCTGGTAGCAGCTATACCATTTCCAGTAAGTGGTACCAATGTCTCTGCAATTTACTCTCTGACATTTTCTATGAATAATTCCTACTAGGAAGGTGAATATTTCTTTTTTAATGCATTAATCTCACCGAGCCATCTTTTGCACATCCCCTTTTCAATTCAGTCAAATATCACTGTAATCAGACTACAGAGCATCTCTATGCCTGACAACATCCTCTACTTGCACATATCATGAATCCTCTTTTATTATTATTAATTATTTTATTTGTTTACATTTCTTTTTTTTTTTTTTTTTTTTTTTTTGGTTTTTCGAGACAGTGTTTCTCTGTATAGCCCTGGCTGTCCTGGAACTCACTTTGTAGACCAGGCTGGCCTCGAACTCAGAAATCCGCCTGCCTCTGCCTCCCGAGTGCTGGGATTAAAGGCGTGCGCCACCACGCCCGGCCTGTTTACATTTCAAATGTTGTCCCCCTTCCTGGTCCAGGCTATGGTTCCACAGGACCAAGAGCCTCCTCTCCCATTGATGCCAGATAAGGCAATCCTCTGCTACATATGTAGCTGAAGCCATGAACCTATCCAAGTATAATCTTTGGTTGGTGGTTTAATCCCTGGGAACTCTGAGAGGTCCAGTTAGTTGATACTAAAATGAATAAGTATATTTTAATGTCTTTAATTGTATTATATATATTATCAAGGGATAAACACATGTATATGTACACCATATAAAATATGGAAGTTTTTATATACAAAGTCAAACTGTGGTTTAGTATTCTTATATAATATTCAATTAATATTTCTTGTATTATTTTGACAGTGTTTGGCTTTATATCAAATCTGGGGCTATCATAACATTCTTGCAACATGAAAAAATGGTCTAGAGATTTTTATGAAGTGGCAACTGTTATTAAATTTCTAGACTAACAACCATCTACCAATGGAAACTTTCATCAAAAAGAGTAATATAGTACAAAAAGGTTAATTTTTACCCGAAACCCCAACATATGAGAAGCTGAGTCAGGAAAACTGCCTTGAGTTAAGGATCTGCTGATCAAAAGGGTAAAACCCTGTCTGAAAAAAATCAAACAATGAATAAGTAAACTCCAGTTCATACGAACTAAAACATTCGGGTTCTGTCATGTAGTGATAACATTATCCCTGATTTACTCAAATGTCACTTAGAAAATCCTAGAGTTTATAACTATCCACAAACATATACTAATCTAATATTTCTTTATTTTTTTAATCTGAAGAAACAACATTCATAATAATCACAATCAATTATGAAGCAAGCACCATACATTTCAGAAGAGATAGAAAAATTACATATTTTAATCATAAAGAAATTCTAAATGTATGAAATA
Source organism: Mus minutoides (assembly GCA_902729485.2). NCBI lineage: Eukaryota > Metazoa > Chordata > Mammalia > Rodentia > Muridae > Mus > Mus minutoides. The sequence continues at coordinate 19,809 of CACVCL010020651.1, read as the reverse complement.
AGGTAATTTGAATAGTACATTGTTTATATGTATCAAACATCACACTTTATCTTCCAAGAGTACATTTACTGTGTGACAATTAAGACTTTTTAAAGGTCTGTGTTGTTACGATTCCTGCCTCTGTGGCATGGTGAGGCATCTTTTGGGTATATTTCCAAGAGTGGTATATCTGGGTCTTCAGGTAGATTTATTTCAGGTAGGAATCTCCAGATTGATTTCCAGAGTGGTTGTACCAGTTTGCAATCCCAATGGACAGGGTGGGGGGCAGTGGGGGGTATTGAGGAACATGATCTGATATTGGGTGAAGGAAAAGAACAGAAGCCCTGAGGAGTAGCAGAAAAATGGAAACAGGCAACCTCAGGAAAAAGGAGGTTGGGGGAGCCCCCAGAATGTACCAGAGACCTGGAAGGTGAGTGACTCCCAGGACACATAGGGAGGGACCTTTGATGAGGTGCCTGACAGTGGGGAGAGGGAACTTGTGAAGCCCACCTCCAGTGGGAAGACAGGATATTTGTGGGGTTGCCATCCCATAGTCACACCTCTGACCCATAATTCTTTCTGTCTGAAAGAATTACAGGGATGGAAATGGAGAGGAGCCTAAGGAGAAGAAGGTCCAGCAACAGGCTCAAATTGGGATCCAGCTCAAGGGGAGGTCCCAGGGCCTGACACTATTACTGAGGTTATAGAATGCTCACAAAAACGTGATCTATCATGACTGTTCTCCAAGGGACCCAACAAGCAGCTGAGTCAGATGCAGTTATTTGCACCCAACCATTGGACAGAAGCAGCTGACCCCTGTTGTTGAGTTGGGGAAGGCTAGAAGAAGCTGAGAAGGGTGATTCTGTAGAAGGACCAGTGGTCTTGGTTAATCTGGATCCCTGAGATCTTTCAAACATGAACCACCAAACAGACAGCATACACCAGATGATATGAGGCCCCCAACACACATACAGTAGAGGACTGCCAGGTCTCTGTTCATTCAGAGATGAAGCACCTAACCCTCAAGAGACTGGAGGCCCCAGGGAGTTTAGAGGTCAGGAGGGATGGGAGGTTGGGGCAACCACCTGGATATGGGTGGGGTGGGGAGGAAGTGTGGGATGTGGAGCAGTCAGAGGGTAGATGATGAGGGGCAGGGAATGGAATATGGAGTGTAAAAAATGAATTACAAATAAAATTAAATTTAAAAAAAGATTTCTTTCAGGACATTGCTAAGAAATACTACTAAAAACCATTTTAAACATACTTTCCACTTTCTTAGAACTTTCTCTTGAAATGAGTATAACATTTGTGGATTTTTGCCTTCCAATGTTTTTCCAAGACTTTAAAGGACACTAAATTGTGCTATTGAACTCAGGAAAAGGACAATAAGCTCTTGAAAACAACTCTGGAAGTGTGATTTAAGGTCAGAATTTTGTCACATTAAAATCCTCAATCAGTATGATTTCATAAATATCAATACCAGAAAGAAGAATGAATTTTAGTCAGATTTAGAGAATCAAGCCAAGCCTGACTGAAACATTAAGAATACAAGAGGAATGGTGCATGAATCACTTAGAAAGAAGGGTTAGCAGAAAGGAAAAAAAAATGTTCTCATGGTGTGTGTGTGTGTGTGTGTGTGTGTGTGTGTGTGTGTGTATGTGTGTGTGTGTATTTTAAGTCTAAATGTACTTACTGACATTTTTGAAGTTGTAGTTATACAGCAAACATGTTTAAACTGATAAAACAGGGCTTAATGTTTTGTACACAATTAGAGAGAGAGAGAGAGAGAGAGAGAGAGAGAGAGAGAGAGAGAGATTAATTAGCAGAGTGTGCTTCGGGGCTGATTGAGTCTCCCAAAAGAAGGAAGCCAAAAAATCCTCATTACAGAACACTATAAAATGAAAATATGAAGAGAAAAAATATTTGGGGACATTGTTTTGTGACTTACAGAACTCCATTTTCACTGTACTTTGAAGGAGGACTCAGTCTCTAGCTAGTAGTCTGTGTCTGGAAAATGAAAAGAAACCCAACTTAGCTCTTCCTTTATTTTAAGCAGTGACACTTGACATTTTATCATGTAAAACACATGGCATAATCCTATTTGACCTCCATAAGCAACACTGAGACAATGAGTACAATTGGCATTTGACAAGGAAACTGACATCAATGAGGATGATAAAATCATTCAACTGTTTGTTCTTCTGTTATGACAACAAAAAGTAAGACCACCACTTATCTATTGGCCATCTGTTAGATGTGGGAGAATTATGTTAGGCACCTTAATATACCATTCAATTCTAATTAGAATTTTTGCAAGATATATACTGTTGGTCCCACGAGAGATATTTCATATTGAACTGGATTAACAATTTGTCCAAAAATCACAAGCTGATAAGTTATACATACAACTCAAAATTCAAATTCATGCCTACTTTTAGTCACTGACTTCAATTCTTTGTCTTAAAAATTACATATGCATGCATTTGATAAATTTTTATTTGTATGCATTACTTACACAGCCAAGTAATAAAGGTGTGATTTTTATCTATCTTTAATCTTAAAAGATTCTATTAAATCTCTAGGTAAGTTGCAAACAAATAAGCAGCTTTAGTATTTTTCACTTTTATAATCTAAGACAATTTGTCATTTGTTACATAAACTTGTACAAGTAAGTTTATGTTTGCTAACAATCTAATTTCTATAAACTCTGAATGTCATACCAGGATTGCAAGATAAACAAGCTGCATTATGTTTTTAAAATCTGATGAAGAACAAGTGCACGCTGGGCATGGAGATGCTGGATGCTGCATTCTCTAATCCTAGCATTTAAGAGGCAGGGGTAAAAGGACCATGAGATTAAGTCTAGATTAGGCTATATAATGATCTCAGAAAATAAATTCTTTGTATTTTTATGAACACATTCCTAAATTCACAGGTTGAAGCCCTAATCTCCAGTATGCTAGTGTTTGGAAATGAGGGCCCTTGAGAGGTAATTTGGACATGAGGACACACACCCACACACTTCACACACCTTCTATAGGTGTGTGAAAGTAGGACTAAGAAACTATTTTGGAAGTAAGAGGACATCAGGAGTTGGAAAATTAGAGGAAGAAATGGGGGTAGTGTATAATCACAAGACATTGTACACAAGTATAAAATTGTGAAATTTTTAAAAAACTAATTAAAAATTGAAGAGTTGGTCTTGAGGGAAGAAAAGGCACCTTAGTTACAGCAACTCTTCAGTATTAACTGTGGGACATGGTACTGATGTAAATATGTTACTTTGCATTATAAGTAGTGGATGCATGCCAGCTCCTGAGTCGTGGTTTGGGATTCTTCAGATTTTGTTTTCTATTATGAGGAGAAGCACACCTTTAAAAAAAATTTTTAATTAGATATTTTCTTTATTTCCATTTCAAATGCTATCCCCTTTCCTAGTTTCCCCTCTGAAAAATCCCCTATTAAAGCAGGCCTGTCTGGTTTCTCATCTCTGCCAGGCCCCTCACTGTCAAAAGGGAATTTGATGGGTCTCTGCATAATACCAAGTGAGGCAGTAAGAAGTCGCTATACAATGAGATAGCTAGGAAGCATAAATGAGTAAACACTGGCAATTGATTAGAGGCAATCTGGGTGCGATGATGATGATGATGATGATGATGATGATGATGATGATGATGATACAATATTGGTAATAAAGTGAAAATAATGCAATAACAGTAGTTCCAAGGCTAGCAGCAGTTATTTGCAGTTATGACTTCTGACTAGGACAGAAAAGACTTCTCATTTTTCCATTTACCAAAATAAAAGTTGTTTTTATTAATATATTAATGTTCTAGAAGTTACAAAGGTAAGTTATAATTTTAAAGCAGAAAGGGAAGTGTCTAGAATGACTGAAAATAGATATTTCTGACTTCTCCTGATTATCCATGTGCCTCCAATTATCTGTAGAAAAAGATGTCACCTTAAAATTATGAAAATTACTATGTTTGATTATAACATCTATGATTATAACTATAAAATACTATAATATCTATTCTTATAACTATAGAATATTAATGGTCTAATAATATTTCAGGTGAGGCCCTGATTTTCAGAGAACCTACCTCCTGAGACACAATGGTGCAGAACACTCCCCATTATATAAAGGTGAAGTTCTATTCAGAAGGCTTCAGTACCTTGCAAGAGATTTCTTAGATACCAACCTCCATTATTTTGTGATTTTTGGTTGCAATTAAAAGAATAAAATTATACTACCATAATATTTGTAATATGTACCATAAATATAAACTATATTTTACCCTTTCCATTCTTATCCAGCCAGTCACTATAAATTATCTATTAGAATTAAGACTGCATAATGATCAGAAGGAACCAAAATTGAAAAATGGTCTTGAGTTCAGGACCAGGATTCCTTACTGCCAGGTACACTTCTCCTTCAAATTTTCTTCATCCATATTCTGTTTGACTGCTTTTCACAGGCATGTACTATCAAGAATCTTAAGTGATTCTTAAAAGATGAAGGAAACCAAGAGAAATCAACCAAATAGTAATTCCTGCCACTTTGCTCTTGCTCTCACATCAACAACTTAGCAAATAAACCAAGATTTGTCAGAAAACCCAGGCACTTGTAAACACACAAAAGTACTTTTAGTGACTGTTTCCTTACAGAGCCAATTGTCCTCCTTGCTTGTTCTCTTTCATCATACTTTGTGTCTTGGTGTCTTAATCCCTCCTTTCTAATCTCTGTAAATGCTTAAGAATCCAGACATGCGTCTGTGTGGCCATCTTGCTATGCTAAACTTTTGTTCTCCTGCTAATCTTTGCTTGAGTCACGGCTATGTGTTTCGCACAGTCCAAGACACTCTGGCTTCTAGCTGTAGTACTCGTCTCAGAGTGTGGTGAATCATGCCTTCATTCAGCTTATATATCTCTTAAGAATCGTCGCATAGTGACTGTTCAAGAGCTACTTCAGTAATGGAGTAACAGCATATTCACAGAGGATTCTGTTTCAATGACAAACCCAAAGGAACTTCGGTTTCAAAAGCACACTTTTAGAAAATAAGCTCCTCGCAAATAGAAATACGCTCATCTTAAAGCATTTCAATTGTCTTCAGCTATAAAACATCTTGAAAGTCAGAGTCAAGAGCAAAAGCAATCTGACTCAACACTTCCGAGATACTGTGACCTAAAGCTGAGGTTAAGTGAAGGAAATGCAGTCTACAATTAGATTACCTGGCACTATTTTGAATAAAAAGACTGAAATCAAATACCAGGACTCAATGCTTCCAATTGAGCCTCTCAAAGGTAAATAAATGAATGTGGTCACTGCCATCTCAGCTATGTGGCATGCTCTCTGCATCACTGTGATGTTGGATGTTGTTTTCAATTGAATTGCTTTTCAATTTTTGCTTATTCATCATTAATTTCAGTAAAGCAAAAAATGAGGCAAAGATGGGAGACCTTGCAGGGTTGAAAGTAGTAGATGAGAGCCCTGATTCAGACTTTCTATTTACAGTTCACCGTCTATATAGTTTTATATCATATATTCTGAATATTTCTAAATTGTAGCAGTAAACTGAACCCAGAAAGGGTACAACTATTAAATGAAGTTACATCATACCGATGTTTTCAAATGAAAATGCAACTTCAGATTAAGTCCCTTATTCTTCCTCAATTTTCTGTTATTTTTCCTCTTTAATTATTAGTTTGAGAATCTTCCTTTTGAATCTGTCTTCTTTGTGTTCTCCCCAGGCTACATAATTAGAGCTTTCAGTACTTCCTCACCAAACTAGAAACTAAGAAAAACCTTGCTCAGTTTCAGTGTAAAAGTTTGAAACTTGGAACTGGGTTGATGTCAGTTTTCTTGAGGTAGACAAACCTTTCAGCAAGTTTTGTGAAAATCTGGGATGAATTCAAAGTCACCCTGAGCCAATTAATTTTTTGGCAGAGAACATTGTAGCATATGACGGTTGTGTCTGTGTGAGATGGCTTTATATAAAATGGGTGACTTTGGATGGATTTGGCTTTTAATATGTTGGCTCCTTTTACCTAGAGGCATAAAATGAGATTCAAGCTCATAGAATCCTATCATTCAGGCTCCTTCCAAACAGATTTGTCGGCTGCCATTTTCTTTCCAAAGTAGAATATTTCTTCATTCAATCGTGAATGTTTTTTCCCAGTTTGTGTTAGCACTGGCATTTATTTCCATTTTAGGAATGTGTTTCAATTAACAATATTAAACAAAAGAGAATAACTCCAAACTCTAAGTGCCACAAGGATAGGCTTTTCTTCTTTATTCTTAGCATCTAGAACAGCAGTTCTAAACCTGTGGGACATGACCACTTTGGGTTTGCATATCAGACATTTACATTACGATTCATAATCGTAGCAAAATTACAGTTATGAACTAACAGTGCAATAATTTTCTGTTTGGGAGTCACCACAGCGTGAGGAACTATATTAAAAGGTCACAGCATTAGGAAGGTTAAGAACCACTACTGATTAACATAAAGTAGTGCACAAGAAATAATTTTTTGCATGAATAAATAAGGTCTTATATCTCCAAAGAAATAGTGCAGCAACAAAGTTCCTGTGCGGGGGTGTAGAGTGCTCCCCAGTATCGACTCAACTTCCCCAGGCTCCCTGATGCTATGCTTGTTTGTGCTTCTTCCTTCAAATATTTAATTTGTCAGAAAACCACAAGATTTTGCAAGGAAGTCTATGCTACCACCAAGGATGCTTTTGTTCAAATATAGTAGTAGGAGGAGAGTACAACAGCTGAGAGAATTCTTAGAACAATTGCATTATTTTACTCATTTAGGGAAATAATGCAAGATGTAACAATGTTTTTATTTTGTCTCATAAGCTGGAAAAAGGGCTAAAGAGAACCTTATGATATGTGTAAATAATTTAGTTCAAGAAGATATGACATTACTCACAAGTGATTAGGAGAAGACAGATATGTGATCCAGGTCATGTGACTCTAAGCGAAGTATTATTTTCAGTCACCCATAAGCAAAACTGCTTTACCTGTGTCTTGGAGACACCAAAGAAAAGAAGAGAAGAGAAGAAAAGAGAAGGGAAGGGAAGGGAAGGGAAGGGAAGGGAAGGGAAGGGAAGGAAAGGAAAGGAAAGGAAAGGAAAGGAAAGGAAAGGAAAGGAAAGGAAAGGAAAGAAAAGAAAAGAAAAGAAAAGAAAAGAAAAGAAAAGAAAAGAAAAGAAAAGAAAAGAAAAGAAAAAAGAAAAAGTTTGAGATTATTTTTAACTAATTGCTAAAGGGATATCTGAAATCCCAGGAAAATGACTAGACCACAAATATGATTTCAGTATAAAAGAAATCTCTTGGTTTTACAAAATTGTTATTGCTACTTTGTTTGTTTGTTTGTTTGTTTGGGGGTAAATATAGAGGGACAGAGGAAAGGAGGGAGGGAAGGAGGCAAATACTTCTTCTTCCTCATAGTTCTTCTTATATCCCAATAATTATAAAGTTAACTTATGTCCATCTATTATTGAACATAGATCAGGTTGTTTCGTCAAATCTATATTTACATATGAAAAATTATGAATACAAAGTTGTAGGAACTAAATTTTGCTGTGGTACTATGATGAGTGATTTTTTCTTTCTAGGTCTAGATCATTTGACTAAATTAAAACTCCAAACCCTGCTTCTTCATCACACCCATAAATCTTTCAAGTTACAGGTCTTGGGTTTTTTCCCCCCGTGTATCTATGTTGCTACCAGCACTATCAGCCTGTTTAAACAGCATTAAGGATCATGTCTCTAGCTGCATATGTAGCAGAAGATGGCCTAGTCAGCCATCATTGGGAGGAGAGGCCCTTGGTCTTGTAAAGATTATATACCCCAGTACAAGGGGAACACCAGGGCCAGGAAGCAGGAGTGGGTGGGATGGGGAGTAGGGTGGGGGGAGTGTATAGGGGACTTTCAGAATAGCATTTGAAATGTAAATGAAGAAAATATCTAATAAAACATTGTTTAAAAAAATTTTAAAGGCATTTCAGTGTTGTTAACCTGCAGATTTCAGAGTTGACCTGCTTATACTATTGTTCTACTAATCTTATAGCTACTATTCCAGCCCATGCTATGCTCTAATATCTCAAACCAGCAAGATGGAGGCTTTTGGATTTCAGAATCTCAGGTAGATTTGGACATGATCCCAACAAAATGCATCAAAATAACAAATCTTCCTTTGTCTTTCTTATTTTTGTTTTTTCCTATGTTTGTCATTATCTTATGCCTGTGACATGTTTGACAAATATAAGTGACATAAATATATGCATGCATATAGTTAGATAGATTTCAGACTTTATCATGCCTATCTGGAGGTGATTATTCCAACCAAAATGCTTTTGTTTAATTAAACATGAACATTTTTTTAAAATTAAGGAATAGCTTTTTCTACCAGTAGCATGCAGAGCGTTATCCAGTACCATGAATGTATTCGTATGGCTGAAGTTTCTTCTTAGATACCAGCTCAGTTTCTCTTGGTCTGAAGACATGCATAAGAGTTCTCTTAAGCAGCAAGTCCTTGCCATAAGGTTGTAAAAAATAAGCAGTAACATTTGCCATAGTGTGGATTTTGAAGGGTTTCATGAGGTCTAGTTGGCCAATGAACCAATGAGATGTAACCTATTTCTGAATGTGTTTTTTTCTTGGTGGCATAAGATGTCATTCAACTTGGTATTCTCAGGGCAGATATTTCCTGCCATATATCCACATAGTAACAAATCCACTAGTATTTGTTGGACTAAGGGTTTTATTTTTACATTTAGGCTTATGACTAAAGCATACCTAACAAGTCATTCACAAATAATAGCATGTATATAAGGGTCCCACAAAAAAGAGAGAAAACAAATTGAAATCTATTTAAGTGTTGGAAAAACCTGAAGAACGTGGTGAGAATTTTCTCAGAAAGTAACTAATTAGTTGAAAGGTACATATTTTACAAAAGAAAATTTCCTGAAGTATATATTCCCATGCATGAACATAGTGAGAGTCTGTTCTCCTTTATTAAGATTCTGTTGCCTGTCAAAGATAGGCATGTGCTGAAATCAGATGAGCCTTGACCTTCAAAACAGCCTCCTAAGTCTCCACATTCTGTCTATAACATGACACAATAAGCCTGGGGCTGAACAAGCATTTGAAGAAAATTCCAGCTATATCCTCAGGGTACTAATCAATAGATTATCCATCAAGGCCAGATCTATCTATGCTAAGAATATAATGTCTGTGTTAATCCAAGTCACAATCACTTGAAGCAAAAAAAAAAAAAAAAAAAAAAAAAAAAAAACCAAAAAAACACGAACTCAGCCTAACCATTATAATTTTCTTTAGAAGGATTTGATGTTAGTAAGCAAAAGCAAAAATTCCTTGGCCTCTTGGTCTAGCAATGTTTATATGCCCCAGTTCAGGGGAATGCCACAGCCAAGTAGTGGGAGTGGGAGAGTGGGGGAGCAGGGTGGGGAAAGAGTATAGGGGACTTTTGGGATAACACTTGAAATGTAAATGAAGAAATTCTCTAATAATAAATAAAAAAAATTCTTTGGCCTAATATATAATAACAACCCAACAATATTATTGGGGGGGAAGGTTTTATCAATAACTACCTGAATATGCTACACTGAAAAACAAAATGTTAGATATTAAACATCATAAAGAAATTTTCTCTTCTGGTCAGGCTGTTAAGAACACAACCATTTTTCATCATTAGAAAAGGCTGTATTCTATTTCTGTGCAGAAAAGCCAACTTCCCACCTGCTGCTAACTGTATTTAATTGAGATCTAGATTGCATGGCTTACTCTGTGTCATATAACTTGAACTTTTGACTGTCATTTCCCTGACATCATCACAGAATCCTTGCTTACCATAAGAACAGGGTGCTAGTCAAGAGTAATTATTTAGTAATTATATTTTACTTCTAACTCTTAAGTTTGCATTTTTATGTTGGATTTCCGTCCAATTGTAATTTATCCTTGTGTATTTGCCTAAAGACAATCAGTTAACTGTCTGTTCTCTAAGCAAATCTAGATGTTTGCCCCTCCTGTAACATCATTTGATGGACAGATATGAGTTGAAATGTTTTAGAACATAGTATTGAAGACTGTAATTATGAGATTCATCCATCAGAATTATACAGGAAGAAAGAAGCTAGAGTGTATGGGAATGATTGTGGACAGAGGTGGCAAACAATAGCCATTAATGAACATTAGCCTAAAAACTGTACATGGACAAAGAGTGGAGCAGAGTCTGAAGGGAAGGCCATCCAGAGACTACCCCACCTAGGGATACATCCCATCTGCAGACACAAAACTCAGACACTATTGCTGATGCCAAGAAGAGCTTGCTGACAAGAGGCTGGTATAGCTGTCCCCTGAGAGGCTCTGCCAGTGCCTAACCAGTAGACGCACACAGCCAAACATCAGACTGAGCGCAGGGACCCCAATGGAGGAGTTAGGGCAAGGAGTGAAGGAGCTGAAGGAGTTTGCAACCCCTAGGAGGAACAATATCAACCAACCAGACACACACACACACCCGAAAACTCCACGGGACTAAACCACCAACCAAAAAGTACACATACCTTATCTGGCATCAATAGGAGGAAGCCCCTTGGTCCTGTGGAGGCTTGATGCCCGAGAGTAGAGGAATGCTAGGGTGCTGAGGCGGGAATGGGTGGGAAGATGAGGGAGCACCCTCCTAGAGGCAGGGGTGGAGGATGGGACAGGAGATTTGTGGAGGAGAAACTGGGAAGGGGGCTAACATTTGAAATGTTAATTAAATAACTGATAAAATATGAAAAACCCCTGTAAAATCTCTCAGAGTGTTTTTTTTTTTGACAAAAAACGTTTAGTGGATCATAAATGTCACCTGATTTAAATAGACATATATGTGTGTATACATGAATGAATGAATGAATATTAAGCAAACAACTCAATGGATTTTCAAAAACAGAAAAATCTCAGAATATTAAGTCAGGAAGCTGGAGGTTCCGAGGAGCCAATGATCCAGTTCTAGCCCAAGTACAAAGACTGAGTAACTGAGAGAATTGACCTTGCAGTTCAAGTTTAATTTGCTCTTCCTCCTAGGAGGGTAGGAATTTTGTTTTCTTGATACCTAGAACTGATTGTGGAGAGCTTTTCAAGTCAACTAAAAGAATTTGTTTCACAAGTCAATCATTTTAATGCTGTCCTTTTTAATATTATCTGTATTTGTTGAATAAACTTATTTATAACTCTTCTATGTGTTGGGCTACATTGTGTGAAGGTGTGTCCATATAAAATGCTGGCAGGATCTTGATGTTGTTATTTCTATGACCCTTCATCAGTCTCATAGTTTATAAATATTTGTTCTTTCTCACTTGCCTAAGGCAATCTAGAATTGTCTCTGACTGTTATAAGAGCTGACAGACAATAGCTGTGCAGGAAGTGGGAGGCAGAACAGAACGTCCAGGAAGAGAAAGGAACACTGCAAGAAGAATCAGAGCCCTGAGATTCAGCCAGTGGAAACAGGTAAATGGATAGTCCAGAGCAGAGAGAAAGGCCCATTGTACATATATACATACATACATACATACATACATACATACATACATACATACACATGTGTATGTGTATAAGTATACACATGTATATGTATGTGTATATATATTTATATGTATATACTCATATACAAGTGTTTGTGTGTGGAAATTTATTGTTGTTTACACTTGGTCAGAGTCTCAACATCAAAAATAGAGACAGTAGGATGTGTTGTAAGAGAGTAGATGCTTGTAGACAGAGCTGTGGTGGTATATTCAGATCTAGCATACAGACAAAATTGATATTAAGTGACATGAGAAACAGTAAATTAAAGTAAAAAAATTATCACATTAAAAATGTATATAAAAATAGAGCCTCCAAATTTCTTTGTTGATAAATGTCAAAATTACAAGAAAATTTTATAAAATAAAAATTTTATATAGATTTCAACATACTCTTAGTATGTTAAACAGTAAAAAAAAAATTTAGATAAAATGTTATAAGAGCAGAATTATAGATTCTATTTAGTTGACAAGAGTAGAACCTTACCGAACGTTAAAATAAGTTATTAAACACTAAGGAATTTAAGGATATCACATTTCTCCAACTGTCAACATCTTCATTTGTATCATGCAGATGTTGGAATTTCTGACTTAGACAAGTTTGAGAGTCACAAAACAATTGTTAAGTATAAAAAAACCTCAAAATATCTTGAAGTATTACATAGATGTGATTGATTGCTACAATTGAACAATTTCCATCCATTTTCAAGTTATAACCAGAAAGCATAAACATATGACCAAAATACTCACAACACTTTCACAACTGCCCTTGACAGATAACATTCTTCAGGAAGACCATGGCAATTCAGACTTACCTGCTCTGCCATGTTCTTATGAGGCCCAGCTGGTTTGCCTTTACGGGACGAGCTCTTTGAGCTAGAACTGATCTTTTTTTTTTTTAATTCATTTTTAACCCCTATCACAGCCCCTCCCCCTCCTCTCTTCCTAGTTCCACCCTTATAAATCCTTCCCCTCATTGGCTCCTCCCCTTCTCTTCAGAGAAGGAGACACCCTCCCCCCTTGGGTATTACCTTATTTGGAGACATCTAATTCCAACAGGACTAGTCGCATCTTTTGCCACTGAGGCCTAACCGGGCAGTGCAGGTAGAGTAAGAGTATCCAGTAACAGAGACCAAGACAGCCCTGATCCACTGTTGGCTGACCGGCTTGAATACCAAGCTGCACATTTGCTACAGATGTGTAGGGAATCTAGGTCCAGCTCCTCCATGCTCCCTGGTTGGTGGCCCAGGCCCTGTGAGCCCCCATGGTGCCAGGTTAATGGACTCTTCTTGTGGTGTCTTTGACCCCTTCAACTTGCTTACTTCTATCCCCCACTCTTCCACAAGATTCCTGGAGCTCAGCCCGATGTTTGGCTGTGGGTCTCTGCATTCATTTCCATGTGCTGCTCAATGAAGCCTCTAATGTGACAGTGATGCTAGGTTCCTGTCTACAAGCATAGCAGAGTATCATTAATAGTGTCAGGGACTGGCTCTCCCGCATGGGATAGATCTCAAGTTGAGGCAGTCATTGGTTGACTGTTCCTTCAGTCTCTGCTCCATCTTTATTCCTGAACATCTTGTAGGCAGAACAAATTTGGATTGAAGGTTTTGTGGATGGAATGATGTCCCCCCTCTCTCTTCTAGAAGTCCTGTCCAGCTACAGGAGGTAGCCACTTCAGTGGCTATATCCCCTTCTGGTAGAAATCTCAGCAAGGGTCACCACATAGTGGTATCCTCTCCTGTTCCAAGCCTTTAACCAGTCACCAGAGATGCTCAGACACCAATTTCTGTTCTCACTCCCAGCCCTCTCCTGACTCCTGACTCCCATACCTGATCACCACCCCTGTTGCCTCCTCACTTCCTCTCCTACCAAGTTCCATCTCTCCATCCACATCTGATGACTAATTTAAAAAAAAAGAACTTGTTTCTTTTTTATCTTAAAGAATTTCACTTTGAAAATGAAACCTTGACTGATTGAATTTAAAGTTGAAAGAGGAGTGATAGTATGTTAAAAACTCATGATTACAAACATTCTGATCTGCAGGAAACATAGTTCCTCATTCATTTGCTGCTTTTAACTTTTTTTATTGACATCAAACACTACTGGTCCTTGCCTCACAGAGACCCTGTCTCCATCCCCATCTCCCCTGACGGGGTGTACTCCCAAGTGTTCCCCAACCTTGACATACCAAGTGTCTGCCAGAATACGTGCATTATCTGTCACTGAGGCCAGACAAGGCAGACCTATTGGGGAATAGATACCACAGTCAGCTACAGCTTTAGGGGAATTTCTGCTCCAGTTGTTGGGGGGCCCACATGGAGACTGAACTTCACAAGAGAATCCATGAACACATCAAAGACATCATCTACCGTGATCAAGAAAGCTTCATCCCAGGGATGTAGGGATGGTTCAATATACAAAAATCCATTAACATAATTCACCATACAAACAAACTGAAAGAAAAATCTCATGATCATCTCAGTAGATGCTGAAAAATCCTTTGTCAAAATCTGAAACTTCTGTTAAAAGTTTGGAGAGATCAGGCATACAGGGTGCATGCCTAAACACAATAAAATCAACACAGCAAGCCAATATCCAACCCTCAAATTAAAGAGAAAGAACTTTAAAGCAATTATTCCACTAAAATCAGGGGCAAGACAAGGCTGCCTATTCTCTCTACATGAAACAACAAAAGGAGGTCAAGGGGATACAAATTGGAAAGGAAGGAGTCAAAGTATCACTTTTTATGGATGATATGATAGTATACATAAGCAACTCCCAAAATTCTACCAGAGAACTCCTGCAGCTGATAACTTCAACAAAGTGGCTGGATACAAAATTAACTCAAAACAATTAGTAGCCCTCCTTTGTACAAATGATAAAGGGGCCAAGAAAGAAATTAAGGAAAGAACACCCTTTACAATAGCCACAAATAATATAACATATCTTGATGTGACTCCAACCAAGCTGATCTCTATTACTACATTAACCAATAAAGTGCAGGGAAGTGATTCTATACATATTCATAGTTTATGAAAATCAGAATCTCTCTTGGTACATTTGTCTTTAGAATCTAGCCTCACTGTGGTGAGGAATCAAACCCACATGTTCATATCTAGGTTTATAGTCAAGGCAACCTCAACTGCCAGGCATGTAAGGAGATAAATCTTTAGATACTCCAATGCCCAGACTTCAGTATTCTATTACAGAACAGACACCATGGAGCAAGGGCTATCCCCACAGCATGTCTGAACCTGTACCCACAATTACTGTGAGATAATAAATAGTCATTATTTTTTCAGGTATTTATTTCTGGGATACATATCACAAATCATTAATCCAACTTGATTTTCACCAAAGCTATTATCCTAAAATTAAAGCAACCTCTATTTCCTCCCCTAGTAGAGAAAAATCTTTCACAGAACTCATAAGGCTGAGCCCACAGATTTCAGTACAAAGATACACAAGAAATACAACTTCTAACATATATTTGCAAACTTGAGATTCTGATGTGAGTGGAAATGGGGCAAAGAAGAGCAAGCTAATGAAAAACTTTGACTTGTAAACTAGCAAACTGATAGCACATCCTCAAGCCAGCCTCCTGTGCCTACTTTTGTTGAAGCACATGCATGCAATATTTAGTACTGCTAGCGCTCTGCTAGGAAACCTTTCATCCCTGCAAAAGAGTCTATAGCCAGGAGCTGCCTGCTGGCATTGCACGCAGGAACACACCACTTTTCAATGTTAGAATTTACTCTTTGACGGACTGACATACTCCAAACCATCTCCAAAGGCACCTTTGCCTTTATGACTGACAGTACCCAGGAAAATGCAGTTGTAATTGCCTCTTATTTAGAAGCAGGAGGCTGGTGGAGGGCGTGTGTTTTGGAGTGCCTTGGCACTTCCACTAGGCAAGCATCACAGACTCTGAGGGAGGAGTACTTCAACTCAGCAGGGGAAAGAAAGAATCAGAGAGAGCAGGACTGCTGTACTTCTGTCCAGCCTCCTGGTATTACCATTTCATTGCATTTGCCCAGTTATAGGGACTTGTTCAAAATGTGTCAAAACTGATTTCATAACACTCTTGTGTTTCTTTCCTTCTTCTGAGGAATATCTGACATACTCTTGTGTCATCCACCTACCCTCAAAGAACGTCAAAATGGGGAGTCAGCTCTGCCACATTTCCCCTGTGTGCAAGCTTGACAGCTAACAAGAAATCATGCAGTTCCCATTTCAAGGACATGGAGGAGGTGCATAGGCATCATGTGTCACAGTGCAACAAGATCTGAGATTTTTGAAAGGTGGCCCTACAAGAGGATATCTAAGGATTCTAAGAGGACAGAGTTTCATAAAGAAAACCCCATATATACCAATCTGTGCCATGCAACAAAAAAACACTTCAAAAATCAACCTAGGAAGATGTTGCAAAAACTCACAGAAAGTATCCAAGTTATTTACATCTTTCTTTTGATGTTAATCTTCACAAAATATTGCCCAGAAACATATGTAACTGATCTAAGGTCACAGAAACTGCCTTAAGGAGGAAGGAAACATTACAACCCAAACTGCAAGCTTCTTTACATTTTATTTTCCTTTGTTAGCCATATTTATTATTGTTGTTATTGTTGTTTAAATCTAATAATGTTCTTCTTCCCTCCATCCCTTCCCAGTTGTCCTCCCTCAAACTCCTCCTATGCCCCCTCCTCCCAAGTTAACAGCCAACAGCCTGGTTTTCTTTAATTACATTTGTTACATATGTGTGTGTGTATGTGTATACACAAATATATATATATATATATATATATATATATATATATATATATGAAGAGAGGGGGGGGGGAGAACCCGCTGAATGCATTTTTGTTGTTTGTGTGTATAGAGTTTTAATGTTGACCACTCTGCATTGGACAATCAGCAAGGGAGCTTGTCTTTGGTTGAAGCCAGTTCTCCATCTCCAAGCAGTTGGTAGTTACATCTTTTGGTTTTGTTTAGTTTAGTTTTTTGTCTTTTGTCTTTTTGTTTTTGTTTTTGTTTTGCTAGATGCGGGATCCTGTAAAAAAACTTTTTCTTTCATGTTAACATGTCCGCTGATACTTCTATTGTTCCAAAGGTGTGCATAAAGGCATTTCTAGGAGACATTGTTTCACAGCAGAATTCTAGATATTCTGGCCCTTGCATTCCTTCTGTCTCTCTTCTGAAAGGTTCCCTGAGTCCTAGATGCAGGAACTATGATGTCGACGTATCCAGTGGAACTTGTAATTCTATGATCCATTGATCCCTGCAGTATGGCTAGTTGTGATTTTCTGTGATTCTCTCTTCTTTGGTGAAGGGGTAGTAACTATACTTATCTGTGGGAATAAGGACAAGATTTATCTCATAGCTCTGACGTCTATAGTAGTAAGGCATTGTGTTGATAAATCAATGTCATGGAAGTGGGGATTTTCTATGGTCTGGGATGGTCTGGGATGTCTCTGGTGCCAGGAAGCTGGCTATGTTTCCAGTACTAAGGCAGAAAGGAGATAAATGATGTTATTTGATAAACCTTCAAGGAATTACAGTACTTTTCATTTGCCTAATATTATATACTATATATATGTACACATGGCACATATATATTTTAAAGGAAGTTTAGCACTTGGGCTGATAATGCTCCCCACAAGAACCATAGACTAACAAAAACTTCTGTACCAGACACAAGAAACCTCCTGTTAGAGTAGTCCAAGTAACTCCCAAAACAAAATAGATGACTGAGATAGCTCCTGTTTCCTTATCATGGATTGAGGCTGAGCCCCTATTTCTGAAGATGTTACACACTTGGCACACAGTTTGAGTTAAATTTGGCCTGAAAGCCTCTTTCCCAAAGCCTACCTTCCATGGTTCCTGAAAATATTATGTAAGATTACAAGGGAAGGAGTTAATAAAACAGACCTGCCCAGCTGCAGCCCTTATGAATGACAATTGCTGCCAGCATGGGAAGATATGCATAAAGGTACAAGAAGTGGCACCCTGTGTCACTGGCAACAAATGCTGTCTAACTGAACTTGAAGCCCACTTCATATGAGAAAACTCAAGCTAGATTTGTCTTAAACTTCATTCATGTGACTCTCCTTCCCATATTACCTACCCATTAAGAAGTATCAATCACCAAGAGTTTCAACTTTTTAAAATATGGAAACAAACAAAAAAATTCTTCTTTCCATCAACCCCTCCCTTTTCTAATTGTTTACAAGCTCACTCTGTACAAATGCTACTGATACTTATATCAGCATTGTGATGCTGTTAAAAAAAAAAGTCTGAGATAACATCTAGAAAGCATGTTTCATGTGGGCTCATAGCTCTGACGTCTATAGTCAGTTTAATGGCATCAATATTGGAGGCCAAGGATGAGACAGAAAGAACATCAGGGCAGAGAATGTGTGCTAAAACAAGCTGCTTATTTTATAGTATGATAGGGCTGAGGGGGTCAGGTTCTCATTATCCTGTTCAATGACACATTTTATTAATCTTTCTTCTACTGGACCCCATGTCCTAAAGGTTCCACTACTTCCCAATAGTACCACAGGCTGAGGACTAAGTCTTTAATACAGGTCTTTGGATGAGTTCAAAAGACAAGCTAAAACACTCCTCAAACTGGGTCTACTCTGCCCCAGACCTGCTGACAAGAATCTGAATTTTAACCACCTTCCCATAGGAATCATAGCATTTCAGCCTCCATCTATTGGAGGGATGTCTCTACACAGTATTGTCATTAATGTTTTGTACCAGATAACTGATCATAGTGGGCCTGCAACATGTCTAAAAATATGAGGCAGCAAGAAATTTCCAAGTTCAAGGAAATTTTGTCTAACATGTCCTAAGTCAGGATTTGATTGTTTCTTGTTGTTATTGTTGTTGTTTTACATTAAGGAGAAAGATTAAAGGAAAACTAATTTCTGAATTCATTTTCCTCCAAATTTTCCATAAGTAAAAATAAAGCAATCCCCTGATGTTTCTGAAACTCATCCTGAAATCTATTTTGCTGTATCTATCTTCTATGATCACAAACGGTTCTTCTATGGTTATTATCAGATTCTTAACATGGACATTAACAAAGCCCCCAGTATGTCAGTTTCAAAGTCTGTAAGAGCTGAGTATTGTGAGAGGAACCATACAAGAAAGGAATACCATACAGAGCACTTGTGGGTTGGAATTTCATAATGTGCCATAGAGAAAACTTATAGAGATCATTTAATAGCTATAAACTGGTAATCGTACCTTGTTGAGCAACATAATTTAACAAATATTTTCTTACATTTTGTGTATTGTAATTCTAAGCTAACAAGGAATTTCAGTTAAATGATCCCTAGAGGTGAAAAGAATACCACTCTCAAAATTATACTCTTGGTGTTGATTAACACAGCACATCCGAACCTCTGTTCTTACGTTACTCTTAACTTATTTTTGGAGCAGAGAGGTCCTAGGAGAGGGATTTATCATAAGCAAACTTAGTTCTAGCCACTAAAGCAATGTTGATACAAGATGGTGAGGCTGCTGACAAACATTGATTCTCATTTAAAGAATGGTTGCTGCTATTTCTCCCTCTGCATTTTATCCTCAGAAACATTCTGTCATAGCTGTCAAAGTTCCCCTACCTTACCAAGTAACCCATCACAGTGATTTGTAAAAACTGACTTTAAACCCTGGCTCAGAGGGGCTGTATCTCAAAAAAGGTTCTTGGAGGATGTAAGGTTAAACTGATGGATCACTTGAACTAAAGCATGATGGGGTTCAATATCATTATTAGCATTCCAAGGACAGAGAAGGAGGCTGGAAAGGGAGAAAGTAAACTGTACCAATAGTTGAAGATTAGGTCCACACCTACGGGAAGTGTGTAGCCTTGGAGGGGATACAAACCAATCCCTAACACTATTAATGATACTCTGTTATGCTTGCAGACAGGAGCATGTTGTCCTCTGAGAGGCTCCACTCAGCAGCTGACTCAGACAAATACAGACACCCACAGCCAATCAGTGGGTGGAGCTTAGGGACTCTTAGAAGAAGAGGAGGAAGGATTGTGGCCCCAAAAGGGATAGGAACTCCACAGGGAGACCAACAGTCAACATTCAACTAACCTGGACCCCTGAGGTTATCAGAGTGTGGACCACCAATCAAAGAACAAACACAGGCTGGACCCAGGCTTCCCCGCACACATGTAGCAGATGTGCAGCTTGGTCTTCATGTGGGTCCCACACAACT
>CACVCL010020638.1:0-79195 GCA_902729485.2 Mus minutoides | reverse complement strand
CATAAATCTGTAGAGCATTTTCTTAGTTAGTGATTGGTGGGAGAGGGCACAGCCCATTGTGGGTTCTATAAGAAAGCAGGTTGGGCAAGCTATGGGAAGCAAGTCAGTAAGCAGCACCCCTCCATGGCCTCTGCATCAGCTCCTGCCTCCAGGTTCTTGTCCTGTTTAAGTTCCTGTCCTGAATTTCTTTTATGATGAACAGAAATACAGAAGTGTAAGTCAAATAAACCCTTTTCTCCCCAACTTGCTTTTTTTGGTCATTGTGTTTCTCTGAAACAATAGAAACCCAAACTAAAGCAATTCATTTATCACAGTGGTGGGAATGAATCCAGAGAGCTTCAGGTTCAAGGCACTAGTCTCACCCTGAAAGGCGTTTCTAGTTCTCATTCAGTAGAATTTTCATAGTGAACAATTCTGAAAGTTCTCTTTAAACTACAACCACTTGACCTTTAAAAACTCACTCTTTGAGAAATAAAAAAATGTCACTTTCTTTCTGTGATATTTTAAATTAACACATAATATATAAATATATAAACAGTGTATATAAGTTTTCATTCCATTTCCTTTTGTACCTTGGAAGAAATTTACCATTGCTACTGTCACTTCAGTGATGTAATATCAACATGGCTTTAACACAGCCTGCAACTGTCCAACGCAACATCCATAACATTGGAAAACATCAGAGAAAACCATTGAATAATTTCACTGTTAAGCCTGATGAATAGCTTTGTTGAAAATAGAAAGTCAGGTGAGTGGATAGATGGATAGATAGATAGATAGATAGATAGATAGATAGATAGATAGATAAATAGATATAGAGACATAGATAAATGGATGTTGATAGGTAAGCAGAGTTATGATCATTTAGATGCTCAGATGGTAGATAGATGGATAGATAATTGATAGATAAATGATAGAGAAAACTCCCATTTAAAGTGTTATCTCTATCCCCATGAAAATTATTAATTTAAATAATTCCCAAAGGAAATTCCATCAAATCCCTATGATTTGAGAAACTCACAATCTCCTTTACTCACTCAATTACCTCTCTGCATGGTCCCAAACATATCATCAAGGATTGTAGCAACAATAGCTGCATAATGCAGAGCAGACTTACTCCAAATATGCCTCAAAAACAAGTTTGGAAAATATTACTTAAGAGTGCTGCACTCTGCTGTGATGATACCCACGGGCCAGCAAAATTACAGAGATGACTGGAAAGATGTAAACTCAAGACTCCACACCATAGTCTGTAGGCCTTGTGCAGATCTACTATAATGAGATACTCACAGGGGAGAAGATGTGAGGCACTAGAGTGCCTTGGATAAAAGACAGGTCCTTCAACAGTTACAGACTGCTTAGTCTGGGCTTTAGTCACAATCCATAAAACATCATAGCATTTCTTTTATGTGTGCATATGTATGAGTGCATTTATGGGTTTTATATATGCATATGTATGTGTGCATGTATGGGTTTTATATATGCATATGTATGTGTGCATGTATGGGTTTTATATATGCATATGTATGTGTGCATGTATGGGTTTTATGTGTGCATATGTATGTGTGCATGTATGGGTTTTATGTGTGCATATGTATGTGTGCATGTATGGGTTTTATGTGTGCATATGTATGTGTGCATGTATGGGTTTTATGTGTACCATGTGTATCTAGGTGTCTGTGGAAGGTCATACGAGGGCTTTAGATCCCCTGGAACAGGAATTAAAAGCCCTTATGAGCTGAACAATGTAGATGCTGGGAATCAAACCTAGGTCCTCTGAAAAGGGCTGAGCCTTCTCTCCAGCCTTGCCATAAGCATTTTAAAATCATTTTTATTGGCAGATGAAGCATTGAAACACATAAAGAGAATGAAATGGAATATCTTGACTCCAATGATGGCTACACCTGAGACTCTGGGAGCTTCCTGGTAAGTTTCTCACTATCTAGGTATTGTTCTTAGGTATATACTACAACTAAAGTTTTTAAACACAAAGACTGCATAAATCTAACGTGCAAAAACTCAGTTATAGCATTATTCTTTAGATTTATCTATTGAGAAATGTTTATGCTGAAATTATGTATTGAACTGTTTGAATATCAAAATACATGTGGGATCAGTGTCTGCTAAGGGTTCTCTAGTAGAGATTTCTAAGCAACATACAAAAAAAGAGAACAAAAATAAGGTGGCTTTTGGAGTAAGTTCCTTAGCCCTTTAGAGAGAGCAGTCACTTTAAAAGAATAAAAATACAGAATATAGAAAATACATGCTTTGAACCTGTGATTACATGTTCAAATTGAAAATGCTGTATGAATGGCAAAGCGTTGACTCTATGCAGATTATAAAACATGAGACTTGTTTCTCTAACTATTAGCACCACTGAGTGGAAAAAGAAAACATGGCAGATACTCAGTAAGCATGTCCCTTACTAATTACAACTTTCTCCTGTTTGGACTTTGTGCTTTCAGATGCTGGATGCTTACCTGGAAACTGATGTCTATTTAGTTGCTAAGAGATAAGATGCGTTCCCAGCTGTTCCTGTCTTTCATGGATGTCTTCTAGGATTTTGCCTGAAGGCCTTGGATGTTACTCATGCCCATGTGGGGACTAGCCTGACTAGTAACTAGAAGGCACTGCAAGGTTTCAGAAGAGAAATCAGAAACTTTAAATTTGCATACTGTAGAACAAGTAGCCAGCTTAATTTTACTTTCCATTTCAGAAAACTAAGATGTAATTGCATCGTTTTCTGACCAAAGCTGGGGGATTTGTCTACAGTACTAGGGCCAGAGAGTATTTTGACAGAAGAATCTTGTAAGATTTACAGTCATTCAACTGACTTGCATCCTCAGAGTGGAGCTGAGGTCAATATTCTAAGAGTACCTTCTGCCCAGAACTCCGATGATTCTTTACATGTTTTGAGGGTCAAGACTCAGTTTATCAAGCCATTCTCACTTTGTCAGAACAGAGCCCTGTATCAAACACCCCATTGGCCATCAGTTTATCACAAATAAATACTGGCTTACCTCATCAGTGAGAATACAATTTAGAATGTTAAAAACCAATCAGAAAATGTTTCCCAATGACACAGAGCTGTAGCCTCATCACAGTCACGTTTCATAACCTTTCAAGGACAATCTCTTAAGTCACCGTTGAGAGAAACTCACAGAGAAAAAAAATAAACATTCTATATTTTCTATTTTTTCTTTTAATGAAAATAGTTTTTTCATACATAATATTCTGATTGCATTTTCCCCTCCTCAACTCCTAAGAGATCCCCCCACCTCCTCCCACCTGAATCCACACCCCTCTGTCTCTCGTTAGAAAACAGGCACCAAAGACTAAGAATAGAATAAAATAGGACAAGACAAAAAAACAAAAATAGAAGAAGAAAAAGAGCCCCCCCCAATAAAACCCCACAAAACCTATACAAGTCTCAGAGACATGCATTCTCTCACATACACAGGACTCTCATAAAACGCTCCCTTTTTCCTTCCTTTCTTTCTTTCCTTATCCCCTCCCCCCCTTTTTTTCCTGCAGAAGCATTTTTAACTTACTGCAACTCCTACAGGTTTGAGTTTAAGGCCCATGTGCTGAGCCCAGAGGCACTGATCAATTACTGTGATTTCATGTCAATGTTTCCCTGGAGTATATCCCTAAGAACATGAGCTAATGTATTTCCTCCCACACTGAGTAAGCTGACAGTACCCACTTGTCCAAACCTCTCCTAACTCTACCTATAACACAGCATCAGGCAGCCACTCTCTTGCTGAGTCTCTGAACCAAGTCAGATAGATATCATTCTGATTCCAGAACTCACTAAGAAAATTTCTGTGCAAGCAAGGTCCTCTAAATGTAGATGTACACCTATAAAAGGGACCACCTAGTACCCATCGTAGGAGAGATTAATTCATTCCTGCCTTCTGCTCTTTCGTGTATTTTATAGAGCTTCACCTTTACAAATAACTTCTTTCATACTGAGGCGAAATGTAAGCAAAATGTAATACCCACATAATGACCTCAAATGTCATTTTAGAAAGAGCAAGGAAGCCAGAATCAGGAGAAAGAAAAACATAAAGTAAGATGAACAAAGAACACATTCTACATCATTAAGACCAGTGTGATCGAATGTCCGGCAGGGTTTCCCTGGTAAGTTGATGCTGCTGGAACCACATAATCAACTGAGCATCCTTGCCCTTAAGAAACCTCGGTCCCCTAACAGCAACTGCTGCCTCTCTCTCCTCTGGGTTTTTCCAATAAGTTTTGTGTGGCTGCAACTATCTCATCAATATGCACATCCTCACCTATATAGCTTCTGTCTCCAAACAGAAACCTCTGGGTGTCCTCCGGGGCAGAAACCACCTCCCCAGAGGGAAGCAAAATCAAAGGTGGAGAGGGGCAAACATCTGGTTCTCACACCACCTAGAACTAGCCGGTTGCAACCCTGAAAGTCCATACTAGCAGCAGGCTCCTGGGTTTACTCAGGCGTCCTCCCTTGCTAGAGGGGCCAGATAAGCTCAAAGAGGCTGTAGTGCAAATTTGAGACTCCAGAGGATCCTCTCATCACCCACTCTTACTTTGAAGACCCAATTTTCTAACTCCTTCTTGACTCCTCTTTGGGGTAGGTAGAACAGGAAGGAAGCCTAGGGGAAGCCTGGCTGGGGGGTGGGGGGCGCTGTTGGGGGGATGGAGAAGGCAGGAGTTGCTGAAGGTGGGGCTGGAGAGAACTATGAAAAGAGAGCTCTTTAGTCAACTGAGGCCCCAGCATGCCTTCCATGTCCTAGTGGACCAGGACCACTTCCTCTGAAGCAGGAGACAGCCTGTGACTGAGACTAGGGTTGAGAAGCAGCCCCTAAGCACTCCCAGTCGCTGCAGCATCTTTTAAGAACCGCTCAAAGGGACCATAAGCTGGGCCAGAACTCAGTGTCACCTGGGGGTTGGAACTCCTGTGTGAGTGTGTGTGTACCTGTGTGTGTGTGTGTGCGCGCGCGCGCGCGTGTATGTGTGTGTGTGTGTGTGTGTGTGTGTGTGTGTGTGTGTGTACACATGTCAGACCAAGCAAGCTCCACTAGACAGTAATCAGGGTCACAGGGGTACGACCAGCAGCCACCCCCTGGGAATCAAGGCTGAAGGGACGATCGTGGCTGCAAGCTGGGAAACTTGATAAGAAACACACCAGCTGTCTCTCAGGCAGGACGTACTCCCCACCACCACCACCCTGAGCTGTCCGATGCGCACGACCACAGCCTACGGATTCACCCATCCTCACCCTCCGCACCCTGCAAAATTCCCTCCCCAGAGCCCCAGGATCCCAGGCAGGATGTTACCTCTTGCAGAGGCTGAGTAGGGGGCGATAGCAGCCGCAGACACTTTTCAGGATGACTTTCCTGCGTTCTCCAGTGAAAGCGTGTGCGCCCAAGCAGAAGCTGTAACCTGCTATTTATAGCGGCGAGCTCAGCACCCGGGGCTGGGAACCCGGAGGTTGGTAGCGTGCAGGGCGCGGGCCGAGCCTCCCCGCTCCAGGCTCCCGGCTCCCTGCTCCGGGCTGGCAGCTCACGCTCCGCCCGCCGCCCCGCAGCGCGCGCCCCGGAGAAGTTGCTCCTCGCCCGCAGCTCACACGCCCCCTGGCACTGTCGCCACGTCCCCACCCCCAACGCCCTGCCTCTCTTCCTCGTCGTCGTAGGCTCACTCCCTCAGAGCGGTCTCCTCCCAATGTCACCAACCAGCCACCAAAGAGAAGCAGCGGCAGTCTCGCAACTGGTGCAGCTCGCCTCCCTGCCACAGATGGAGTTGGTGGCCCGACCGCACAGCTCGAAATGACCACAACACGCTGCTTCTGTTTACTGACACCCACCACTCAGACTCTGCTGTCTCTGGGGTCAGCTGCCTATCCTGGGGTGCGGGATCACAGGGGCAAAGCGGGGGGCGGGGGGTGGGGGGAGCGGCCCAAAGCAGTCACAATGCGAACCGGACAGGAGAAGCGGCTGCAGAAGGGGGAAATGTAAAAGGACGTGAGAAGGTGGCTGAGACTAGTCCCACTGACTGTCCCCAGGAGGAGGATTGGGCGTGAGAGGAGTGTGAAGCGCTGTCCCACGTTCTGGTGACTTCTGCGTGTCATGGTCCTGAGAACTGCTTCTCCCTTGCCAGTGTTTTCCCCCCAAGACCCAAACTGAGCAGACCTGAGCACAGGGGCAGCCCACAACCACTCCCCACCTTGCAGAGTGCCTAAGTGTTCCCAACCACCAGGCTCCTGCCTTTGACAGCCTGGTTGTGTGGAGACAATCCGCCCTCGGTGTGTTTGAGGTGTCAGAAAATTTTGGTGTGTAATCACGCTGTCTGGAAAGAGACTGAAACTCCCCCACTTCCTCGCGAACAAGCCCGAGGGGTGAGGGGTAGTCCGGATAGTCCGGCCTGTGGGGGTGGGGCGAATGGCTCTCCCCATCTGCGCCTTACAGGTGCCACCTGGCGGCTTTCCTAGAGAGGTTTTGACCACTCTGTTCAGAGGTAATTCTTCCCAGAGCTTACCCACAAAGGCACTGGTCTTTTTTCTTCCTTGCAACCCTTTAAACTGGCACTCTAAATAAAGTACAAACGCGTGTACACAAGTGTGACATTTGTCACACAAAGAGCCTGGAATCTTAAAGTCAGTGAAATCAATTTGGGTTAAGGCAGTGCTTAACAGTATTACAGTATTACAAAATGGGAAGCTGTGTCTGCCCCCAGCTGTCACCCCTGCTGTCACTGCCTGAATGGAGACATCCATTTACTTCCCAAGTATTTGCTACTAGATATTATCTTTGTTGATGAGGACAGGGAGTTGGATGGTTTAAATTTTTATGGGGGGGGGGGGGGGGGTGCAGTGGGAGGGTGTCTTTGGTTGGTTCCGTTGGTTGGTTGGTTGGTTGGTTGGTTGGTTGATTGGGTTGGTTGGTTGGTTGGTTGGTTGGTTGGTTGATTGGGTTGGTTGGTTGGTTCGTTGGTTGGTTGGTTGGTTTGGGTAGGTTGATTGGTTGACTGGTGGCTGAGTTGGTTAGTGGGTGGGTGGGTTGATTGGTTAGGTTGCTTGTTTGATAGGTTGGTTGAGTTGGTTAAGTTGGTTGGTAAGCTGGTTTGGATGGTTAGTTTGTTTGGCTAGTGGGTTGGTTTAGTTGGTTGGGCTGGTTAGTTGGCTGGTAGGTTGGTTGATTTAGTTCTGTTGGTTGGTTGGCTGGTTTGGTTGATTAGTTCATTTGATTAGTTTGTTAGTTGGTTAGTTCATTGATTAGTTGGTTGGTTGGTTGGTTGGTTGGTTGGTTGGCTAGTTGGCTGGTTTGGTTGGTTGATTTGGGTTGGCTAGTTGCTTGGTTGGATTTGTTTGGTTGGGTTGGATATTTGATTTGTTTAGTTTGGTTTTCAGATACTTTATTTAGCCTCTACATTCCCAGGGCTTGGAGTAGTATTTGCACACACCATGGTTCCAACAAGTGCTTAAGGACTGACTCAAAACCCTGTGGGTCAGAAGCTGGGTTACCTTCCTCTCACCTTAGTCCCCAAGGCCCTCCCTTGCTTTCTCTCCGATTCATTTCTGTTCTGCTCAGCCATCAAGTTATCATATGTGAACTGAAGGGGGAAAAATGTGGGATTCTGAGGACCAACTTGTCCATCGGACCCTGTCAGGTTGTGGGTCACTTTTGAGGAGTTGGATATGCACCTGTAACATCCAGCTGCCAGCCATCTTCATGCAATCTACTGGAAAGATGGTGCAGAACATCCACTGGCAGAAGTTCAGCCCAGAAAAATACACAGAATGGAAGATGATGAAACCGGGGCTCCAGAGCTTCACCTCACTAGAACTTATGCATCTGTTCTCTGGCTTCAGAGAGAAAAAAATTAGTGCAAAAGGAAGACAGAGCTCTTAGACAATGAGGTTAGATGCTGCCATAGAAGTGTCAGAATCAGTAAATTGTTCCCTCCCTGCCGAGTTATCAAGCAGAGTTACTGACTGGACAGGAACACTCAAAGTGAGATGCCCCTCAAAAGCCCCAGTGTGATTAAAATTCAGACACGGGTCATTCTGACCAATCTCCTTCACAGAAGGATGTGGCATATCTATGTAAATCAACTGGAAAGTTCAAAATAAAAAGAGGGGAGCGTTCTATCAGATCTGTGTACCACACAGCATTTTAGAGATTTCCATCAGCCTGATATCTACCTATTTTGGTTATTTGGTGGCACTTTGCCTGCTTAGGTCTGGAAGATTCCAATGCTTCTGTGGCTTAAACTCATTCAGTCTCTGCTTTCACAAGCCTTGGAGAGAGTTTCAGCCACTTGTGCTCCTGAAATAAAACTCCATTTGCCAGGGAAGGACAGAAGAGTTTCTCATTTCCTTTTGAAACACCTTTATAGAGTCAAAAGTTAAAGGTGACTCCCAGGAGTTAGCATGCTCTCTAAAGCAATAAAATCAAGCCAGTGGCTGTGAGTCTGGTGTCACACCTCCTATGCAATAAGGTAGCTTACTCACTCTCCATACAAATGTTCATTATCTTTAGAGAGGCCATCTGTGAGTATCTATACTCTAACAATTCTTCACTATTCAAAACTTCTTCTGAAATTTGTGGTATCAGAATTTGTCCTTAACCATAATTATTCATTCATGTTTATGATACTCAGCAAAGCAAGTCTTTGGTTTTGTCCATTTTTTTCTTGTATTGAAAACAGGTTCTTTTCTCATACCTTTAATCATATCCTGATTATAGTTCACCCTCTCTATACTCCTCTCAGCTCCTCCCCACTGGATCCACTCCCTTTCTGTCTCTCAGTGGGAAAGATAGACTTCCAAGAGACAACTACCAAACATGACAAAATAAAATACAATAAAATAAAGCAAAAACTACCATATCAAACTTGGACACAGCAACCCAACAGAAGGAAAAGAGTCCCAAGAGCAGGTGCCAGAGTCAGAGACTCACTCATTATCACAGTAAAGTGTCCCATAAAAATACTAAGCTGTTAGCTATAATATACATGCCAAAGACCTATTGCAGTCCTGTGCAGGCCCTGTGCTTGCTGCTTCAGACTCTGTGAGCTTACATGTGCCTTTCTTGGTTGATTCCAAGGGCCTTTTCTCCTGGTGTCCTCCATGTTCTCTACCTCTGAGGGAAGGGATTTGATGGAGACCTCCAATTTAGACACTCTCTCTGCATAATGTCTGGCTGTGGCTCTCTGCATACATTCCTATATGCTGTCAAATGAAGTCTCTCTGATGACGACTGGGTAAGACATTTATCTACAAGTATAGCAGAATATCATTAGAAATCATTTTATTGATTTTTTTCAGTAATATTTTAATTTACGCCAGTTCTCTTCACTATCTAGTTTTTGGTTCTTGGTCACTTGAACTGTGTTGGGTATGGGTTCTTTCTCATGAAGGGGGTCACAGATCAGATCACACATTGATTGGCTACTAGGCAGGACAGATATAGGTCAGGAGTTCTGTGGCTGGATTGGTGCTCATATTTCTCTTTCAGTAGCCTTCAGAGCACTTTCCCATGTCAAAGAGACTAGAGCATAGAAGTGAGGGTTCCAGATACACCCCAGCTTGACTTCTCCATGTTCAATGAGTTGTGTGGATGTTGTCCTCAGCAATGGAGCCCTGCTGTCAGTTGGTAGAGAGCAGCCTTTTGTCTTAGCAATAGCTTGGTATGTTTGGTGATTTCCATGGGAACTCCTTAGCCAACAACTTAATTGAATGCACTCTGATCCCACCAACGAAAGCTTTGCCTGGCTGTAAAAGGTGACCAGTTGAGATTCCACACCGCCCATTTCTAGGAGTCCTCATTAGGATCATCTTCATAGTCTAGGAAGTTTCACTGCACTCATTTTCACACAATCCCCACAAAGCCCCTCCCCAATCCCAGCCATCTCTTGACAAACTCTCTCCCTCCACCCCATACCCAGCCACCTGCACCCTACTCCACCTGTCTCCAATCTGCCCTTAATATCTGTTTTATTAACTATATAGGGAGATCCGTGTATATAGAGAATCTCTTGTAAGCACTGTCTGCCAATAAAAAAGCTGATAGCCAATGAGCTGGGGCAGGAAATAGGATTCTGGTAAACATCAAGAGAATAAAAGGAGAATCAAGGAAAGATTTGAGAGAGCTGAGATGGACTAGACAGGGAGACAGAAGTAAACTCGCAGAAAGCAGTTGAAAACTTGGGAAGATGCTAAGGGAGATGATGAGAGAGATGTGAAGAAAGAAGCAGGCAAGGACTGAAGGAGAAGTAACTAACTACATGGTACATATAAAATGGTTTAAATAGATTAAATAAGTTAAGAGCTAGGCATAGAATGAGCCAAAACCTCGGAGCTTAGGTATTTGATAATAAATAATTAACCTCAAAATTGTCATTCCTAGAGCCAGGGCTAGAAAGGAAAAATGGATTTTAAAACTATTTTAACATCCATGCATCCCCCTGCTAGTGTTCTCCTCTTTATCTGACTTCTCTGAGTCTATAAATTATAGCTTGGTTATCATTTTCTTAATGACTAGTATCCCCTTATAAGTGAATACATACCATATTTATCTTTCTGTAGTTGGTATTCCTCACACAGGATAATTTTTTTCTAGTTCCATCCACTTGCCTGCAAATTTCATGATGCCATTGTTTTTAACAGTTAAGTAATAACTCCATTATGTAAATGTACATTTTCTTATTCATTTTTCTCTTGGGGGACATCTAGGATGTTTCCAGTTTCTAGTTGTTATGAATAAAGCTGCAATGAATATAGTTGAGCAAGTGTCCTTATATGTGGTAGGATAAAACATCCTTTGGGTAAATGCCCAAGACTGGTATATCAGGGTCTTGAAGTAGATCAGTTTCCTTCCCAACTTTCTCAGGAACTGCCATATTGATTTCCCTCTTGGTTATAAGAGTTTGCAATCCTTTCAGAAATGAAGGAGTGTTCCCCTGACTCTACACCCTCACCAGCATGAGACATCAGTGATATATGTTATTGACAGGCATAAGATGGAATCCATCTTTTGATTTGCATTTTCTCAATGGTTAAGGATATTGAACATTTCTTTAAATGTTTTTTGCCCTTTTGAGATTTCTCTACTGAGAATTTTCTGTTTAGATCTTTACCCTGTTTTTAATAGCATTATTTGATTTTTCAATGTCTGGTTTTGTTTGTTTGGTTGGTTGGTTTCTTTTAGTTCTTTCTATATTTTAAATAATTAACCTCTTTATGAGTAAAATCTTTTCCTATTCTGTGGGCTGCTGCTTTGTCCAATTTGACAGTGTATTTTGCCTTACAGAAGTCTTTCAGTCTCAATGAGATGTCATTTATTAACTGTTTATCTTCGTGTTTCCTGTGTTCTGTTGAGAAAGTCTTCTCCTGTACCAATGCATTCAAGGATATTCCCCACTTTCTCCCCTATGAGTTTCAGTGTATCTGGGTTTGTGATAAAGTCTTTGATTAACTTAGACTTGAGTTTGACTCAGGGTGATAAGTGTGGATCTATTTGCATTCTTCAGTTTGACCAGCACCATTTGTAAATATGCTGTCATTTTGTAATGTGTGTTTCTGGCTTCGTTATCAAAAATTAGAGTTCATATGTGTGTGGAATTATATCTGGGTCTTCAGTTCAACTCCACTGATCAACATGTCTATTTTTATGCCAATACCATGTGACCTTTAATACTATGGCTTTGTAATACAACTTAAATTCAACAACCTGCAGGAATTCCTTTGTTGTTCAGGATTAGTTTAGCTCTCCTGGGTTTTTGTTTTGTTTTGTTTTTCTTTATGAAGTTGAAAATTGTCCTTTTAAAGTCTATAAAGGCTGTTGGAAGTTTGATCAGAATTGCACTGAATCTGTGGATTACTTTTGGTAGGATGGCCATTTCTATTATGTTAATACTACCAATCCATGAGCATGGATGATCTTTCCATCTTCTGACATCTTCAGTTTCTTTCTTGAAACACTTGACATTTTTGTCATATGTATCTTTCACTTGTTTTGTTAGAATTACTCCAAGATATTTTATATTATTTGTGATTATTATGAAAAGTTTCGTTTCCCTGATTTCTTTCTTGGTCCATTTGTCACTTCAATTTAGGAGTGGTTTTGCCTAGTTTTTTAAAAAGTTAACATTGTAAATTAAATTTTTTTATTTGTATACTTACATACTCTTATGTATGTGTATTTAAGTTAAAAGCAATATTATTAGAGATAAAATTTTTTCCTAACTTAGGCAAAGAGGGTGAATTATTCTGAAATAAGTTAACTATCTCATGGAAGCCAAGAACAGAGTGAAGCTAGGCTTTGGGAAACTGAAAACAGATATTCCATATGAACTTCCCGCCCACTTCATTCTCTGCTTCAATACCACCTCCTGCTTCTATTTTTCCACAGACTTTCTTTGCTTCTTGATATGCATTGCTACATGGTTAGTATTGCTCTTTGAAGTTCATGGCTTATGGGCCAATTGCCAATTCACACTGAAGCACTATGATTGCCACAGACACCAAACCCTAATCCAGTCAACCAAGGATAGTAGCCATGTTACCATGTCAAGCAAGGACAATAGCAATGAGATGGATAAGAGCGAGCTGCAGACTGGATTAGGAGGAAAGTCATGTGAATTACCCAATGAGAGGAGGACCAGGGTTTGTTCCTCTGCTATTAGCTTTTCTTCCTTCTGCTTTTTTGAATACTGTCACAACAGGAGGTAGGAAGTGAAGAAGAGCAGCCCAAGGAGTGCCAGGGTCTCTGTGTGCAAGTGCATCTGCTTGTCTGAGCAAGGAGTGAGATAGAATGCTTCTCACTGTTTGTTGTTCGTGACCCTAGGATGACTTGTCCCAGGAGAAATCCCATTTTGTAATCCCCTGATGTAGGAATCCCTCCTGGGTAAGCTTGAAGAAGAAATTAGAATTTTTACAGAGAGTTTACTTTTTTCTTTTCCATGGCAAATTAGATAAGAGATGTTTTTAAAATGAAGTGTGTATAATATAATTTTACATTTATTGAAGATAAATATTCTGCTCTTACTTTGTATAATATTTTCTAAAATAGCATGTAAATTGTATATTTCAAATTCAATCATATTTCAAATATAATTGGTTGGATGGTAGATACTAATATTCTTATGGTCATACACACATTTGGGAATTTGAATAACTCTGTAGACTTATTCTCCGGATGGCAAAAAAAGATTAGCTGACCTCTGAGCATGTACACACATTGACAGTGGGGTGGTGATAGTTGGTATATTTACTTGAGTTATAGAATTGTTGGTTCTATGTTGATTTTTATCTTCTCTCAATCATCCCCACTTGAATAGGAAAGAAACAAAGACAACATGAACAAAGCATTCAAAATGCTAGCAAGTGTATGTGTGACTGTGTGAGAACCAATCCCAGCATGCCCCACTGCAGCAGGGATGTCATAACTAACTATGTGAGAAGCAGTTCCTGCCCACAGCACTCTGAAGTATAAGGAAGCACAGAACACCGCCATCTCAGAAAGATGGAAACTGTATGCAAAATGGCTATCTTTGTTTTCTAGGGCTGCTCCAAGACAACACAAAACTGGATAGATTAAACAAAGGAATGTTTCTTTCAGAGTCCTAGATCAAGGAATCTAAAGCCTTGATTCGTTTGGTACATCTCCTTGGCTTGTAGATGCCACTTTTCTGGGCATCTTTCATGGAACCTTACGCTTTAATTTCTTCTTCTTAAATGTGAACTAAAGAACCTCTTGAATGGTCTCCTTTTCTCCCAGTAACCCTGATGAAGGCACTATTTTCAAATAGTCTTAGCTACTGGGAATCAGGGAAAGGAACACAATTCATCCATAATCTGTAAACACAGCACTGAACTTCAGAGTCAAAGGAATATAATATGAATCCTGCTTTATGTGATTAAAAACCCGTGGATAAAAGCCCAGTTTCCTCCTTTACTGAAAATTTTAGTCTTCAAGAAGATCCTGAATATGTAACTATGTACAAAATGAAAAGCTGTATACTGTGTACTTACCTAAATCCTCCAGAGCTTAGATCCCTGATGTCTGTGTGTTGCCTAGGTGATGAGGGGAGCTTGAAGCTAAGGGGCACTAGAAGGCTTGAGCATTAGTTAGAAGAGAAATCCAATGTGGTAGGAAAGCCCCAATAGGACCCTTAAGAGGAATCATTATGTTATATATCAGTAAAAACTGTGGCTCAGCCAGGTGTGGTGGTCAGCACTTTGAATGGCAATGCTTGCTTGGGAGGTAGAGGCAGGTGGATCTCTGAGTTTGAGGCCACCCTAGTCTACAGAGAGTTTCAGGACAACCAATACTACATAGAGAAAACCTGCCTCAAAAAAAAAAAATCATAAAAAAAAAAAACTTGTGGCCCATCTGCTGGTGCCAGCAATGACCTCAGAATGGCCTGTGGCTACATTAGAGCCACGCCACACTTCATTCAAACACATGTAAAATCAGCTCTTCAGAAAACCACAGGAGATACCATCACCAGCCAGGATATCCCCAATGTCACAATGCTTTAGAAATATTCCCTGGAACACTCCTTAAGCTACTCTAGAGTTGACGAAGCAGAAGCAACATTAAGTGAGTAAATTGAAAACTAGTATAAACTTAGTTTACGTTCGTAAGTAGGACAAAGAAAACCAAACTAAGTTGCCTGAGTACCATTAGTATCTTATGACAAGTTAATTTAATGGAAGAAAGAGTGTCTTCTTCGCTTTTAACCCATGGTTTAAAGACTCTGCTGATCCACTCTACCTAGCACGCAACCCATAATTTCTCAAGGAGTGCTCAGGTATCTCTGAGGGGTTCCATGAGTCCAGATTAAGAACATTTGTCCAAGGGGATCTGTTTTGTTTAGTCCAGTTATATGAAGACATTTTATATTTTAGCTGAATGACACACAAACACAAAATATAATATAATTAATTAACTTCTATTAATTAATTATTTGAAACTATGTTTAATTTTATTTATTCTTTGAAATTTTATGTGTTTATACAATGTATTTTGATCATATCCTTTCCCTATCCCAGATCCTCCCAACACATTTTTCCTCCCAACCTCACGTATTGTTTTTGTAATCCATTGAGTTCAATTAATGCTGCTACATGGATATGGGGTCAGCCACAGGAGCATGGGCAGCCTGCCAGTCATCATCCCCCAAAGAAAACTGACTCTGCCTCCCTTAGTATCCATCACCTCCAGTCACTCCTCCATCTCTGCTGAAACTTTTAACTTGCTCCGTCTTGTGCAGGTTATCACAGTTAATGTGAGTTCATGAATGTAATGGCCATGTCATACCCAATAAACTACATGAAACTTTATTTTTTTGTTTTTTTTAAAGAAAACCATGTCTATAAATTATAATATAATAAGGTACAAAATTACATTTAGTAAACTTCAGAAAAAAAATACTCACAAATGAGAGTGTTGTAGGCAATCACTGGGCAGAGATAGCTCTACTTAAAGACCGAGGTCTTCA
Source organism: Mus minutoides (assembly GCA_902729485.2). Taxonomy (NCBI): domain Eukaryota; kingdom Metazoa; phylum Chordata; class Mammalia; order Rodentia; family Muridae; genus Mus; species Mus minutoides. The sequence continues at coordinate 63,706 of CACVCL010020638.1, read as the reverse complement.
GAAGGGGTAATATTTTACTGCTTTGCTTCCACAAGAATAGAGCTATTATTTTCTCACAAAAGTCATAAAGTGGGAAAACATCTAAATTAAATGTTATTCTTCATGTTCCCATTTCAACTGCTTTTTATTACATAATTATGTCACTGGTGGCAAAAAATTGAGGAGAAACGTATATATCATACATATTTCAAGAAATGTTTATAACATCAGGGAGATAGATGGGGGAAGTGAGTTCTTTCAGAAATATGTTATTTTGAATACTTTATTGCATTTCATATGTAGATATATAATTTTCTGAGAACCCTTATTTTCACAAATTTCTATGTATCCAATAATCTTGTCAAATTACCATCCTTGATCTATTTTTCTGGAATCATCTATCTCTACCTGGAAGATCATGGTTATCTCCCAGTGGCATGGTTCATCTGTGGCACAGGCACAACGTGAATACCAGAGAGAATCAAAACAACTAAGGCCACCATCATTCTTCAGTTAAACAGCTGACTCAAGTGAGACAGCATCCCGAGAGAACTTGGTTCATCCAAACAAAAATTGTACTCCTATATCAAACAAGTTAAAACTTCACTCACGGTGCTCTCATCCATAGCCTGTCTGTGCTTTGACAGTTGCCTTCCATTGGGGTGTCTGATTCCTTTTTCTGTCAAAAGGTGCTGGTGTTTCCTACCACCCAGAGTCTGGCTTTTGAAGTCACTAGACTTTGTGAGGCACTGTGCTGTTTTTTTCTGCTCAGCAATGCCTTTCCTGAGACTGACATGATGAACACATAAAAAAGGAGATCATCTCTTCAGCTTCAGAAAACCTTCTAATATATTTGTTCTAGGTTATCTATGTCACCATTCTCTAAAACCTGGTATTTGTCATGGAAGCATTGTACAGAACCTGGGAACGATGACATGGTTTCACAGACACCAACTGAAGTGGGTACCACATGGAAGGATGTTTTACCAGAGCCTGTAGTGAAATTTCTGTGCAAAACCTCTTCTAGTGCCTCCTTCTCCTTTCCAGCTCTCTCTCCAATGTCTTCAGATCTCTCCTAGAAAACACTCAGATAGACAACTACTAGCAAACGTGGATTGAACTTAGATGTGGAAGGAGAGTGTGTTTAAAGTCAATGCGCCTGAATGTTCTAGTATCTATTCTCTACAGTGTTTTCTCTAACATAAGTATTTACTGAGTATCTCCGACACACAAGGTACAGGAATATGGAAGCATGTGGATAATCACAACAACATTTAGTTGAAAGATAAAGACAAGGATACAAGTACACAAATAGATTCAAAACCAAGTAATATACTATGTACCAATAAAACAATCTAAAGAACTGTAAAACTTAAGAAGCAGGAGAATCCAAGTCTAATTGGAAGGATAAGAAATAATCTTCATGAAGTGGGTGGTACTTGATACAGTAAGGATATCAAGGAACATAATTGTCAAAAATTCCACAATATGTCTGAGCAAGGGCTACCCAGTAACAACCTCACCCTTCCAGTGTGATTTGTACATTTCCTTCTTGAAGACCATTGGTCCCCATCTGTTCTGGCCTTAGTTTACCAATGTGTCTGTATAACAGGTTCCCCCTGGAAACCAAAATCCTGTTTTATTTTATGTAAAGATACAAACCCTAATTTCTAGGAAATTTTATTTTTAATTAATTTTGACCAAATTAGATCTAGTTTGAACCTTTCATTAACACTGCCTTAGATCTTCTGCCTGGATGAGGCTTGTTCAACCATAGCATACCATCTAAGATACATTTTCCTGAGAACTTGTACATTTTCCACAAGATGGGTAGGAACTTTGGTCCCCCACATAGCACACCCACCAGACAGCTTTGCCCACTGATACATATATACAGTGATGCCATATCAATATGAATGTAGAATGTGAGAAGTCCCATTGTTAGAATTTTTTAAAATGGGTCTCAAGGTTCCTACTGATTACCTCCAGGCAACCAACTTCTGGGGGAAAACAAATGATCACATTCATTGCTCTGGATTTTTCTCATCCTCGTTTTCTGACCTCTCTCCTCTCACCATTTTCCACTTCATTGTTCTATTCCCTAAGTCTTTCCAATTCCATAACCTTCTCTCTCTGTGGTAACCATTATGCTTCTCCTTCTCACAGATATAAAATCAGAGCAAACACAGAGGTTTAGAGTAGCCATGGGGAGAAAAAGTCATCTGAGTTATTAAAAAATATTCTGTCTTATATAATACAGAAATAAGAGCACGCAGTGTGAAACCATTAACTCACTGAAGACTTGAAATTTCAAAGTAACTTTGGATATACACTGGTGTGTTCATTTCTGCCTTATATTCCACAAAGTAGAAAGGAACACATTTTTCTTTGCAAATAGAACGTAAGCTTATTAGAGAATTGCCATAATATTCTCTACAGTAAAAGCTGAGAAATCATTACAGATGGCTCAGAAATGTTCTTTTGAAACACAGCACTTATAAACAAATAGAACAATTTGAAACATAAGAAAAGCACAGAAGAAATTTACCAATAAGAAAAGACAACCATTTCATTTGGTCTAAGATGAAGTAACAGTTTTCAGGACAGATTTCAGCTTCCTGAATGTTCTAATGATAGCAAATGGATGAGTCCCTTTATTCTTTCCACAAAGCAGAAGATACTTGAGATCATCGGTATGTTCTTGTTTTGCACCAACAAAATTTTAGATGCTTGTAGCCTTAACTATCTTTTACAAACTTGATAGATGAGTTATACCACCAACAGTTGAGGAGCACCATCTATTTCCAAATTTTGAGCATTTTATCAAGTTTTCATAACAGAGGTTTAACTTGAATCGTGTTGATTTTTAATAAAGTACTTTGGTGTGTTTTGTAATGGCGAAACAAAGTAAATATGAACCTACAAGGACTCATAGGGGGACGGACAGAGGGAAAAGACAAGGAGTTCTCTATGACAATGAGAAGTGCTTGCTTTATTCTGGGTCTCACTCACTATGTAGAGATGACTGTATCTCCTGCAAGCAGGCTTTGAACCTGATTTCAGTGGAGTAGGTAAGGGAGAAACTGGATTTGTCTTTTTAGCTAGACATTAAAAGCTTTATAGAGAAATAGGATCCAGGATATATCCTGAATTCTGTTGTCAGACAAAGCAGCATCGTCTCTCACATAATTCTGCTCTATTACCATGTCAAGGGCAGTTCAGAACAATCCAGTAGAATAGAGTGGATGGTCTAAACAGCAAAAAAATTATTGCTCGTGGTTGTGAAGCCTTGACAGTCGAAGATTAAAGGACCATTTGATAGCACTCCTAGGGAGGGCCCATTTCTTGTTTAGAAAACAAACCAAGAAAAACAAACAAACAAACAAACAAAAACATTCTCTAGCTACAGCTTTTTGTGACCACAACAGAGTCCATTTCTTCAGCCATCCTCATGTAAGAACAGAAATTCTATCCATGCATAAAGGGTCCACTCTTGGGACCTAATTGCCAGTAAAAGGCTCTAATAAAGTTTTGCCATATGAGGTTCAGACAGAAGCAAATGTTCAATATTTAGCATTCTCTGTATCAGTTACCTTTGCACAGCTATGACCACAATACCTAAGAGAACAAGTTAAATGGAAAAAGCTTGATTTTTCTCATCATTTCAGAGGGTTTGGTCCATGGTTGGTTGTCCCAGGCATTAAGGCAGAACATCCTGGTGATAAGCACATGTTGGGAAAGAACTTAATCTTCTGATGGGTCAGAATTGTAGTCAAAGACTGGTAGAGATGGGGCAAGATACTGGCAGAGACTTGCTCCCCACCTCCTACTTTCTTCAAACCTCCTAAAGTTTCCAGAAGCCTCAAAATAGTGCCACCACCTGACAACCTAGGCTTATGAACCTGTAGGGACATTTCATATGCAACCCATAACACTGCCAGTCTTGGTTACTCTTGTGAAACTACCTTATATAAAGGAAAGGCCTTAGAAGAGGCCTGTTCTCTGTGTGCCTGCTCTGTCCCTTGTCATCCCTTCCCACATTCACTCCATGTCACAGTAGTATCTAGTACAGATACAGGAGTTTAGTGAGCCATGGCTCATGCTATTTCTCCTCTGAGTAAATAAGATAGCAGTAACAGTCTGGAGAAGACATGTTAAAACCAAAAAAAAAAAAAAAAAAAAAAAGCTTGGCTGTGTTGACTGTTCAAATGGAAGGAAGTGAACAGAATATAAACTCCTAAGCCCTAAAATAGAATGATGTTCAAGTTCTATGACTTTCACATTTAAAGTAAGTGTAGTAGCTATAATGAATATATATAGTGATATAGTAAGTGAACATATACCAAAATCAATACCAAAACATTATGGCATCTGGTCTACCTCATAGGTGCCTACTCTGTAGAATAGCTGTTTTGTTGCTATTCCTAGGGAAGTAATCACCTTCTGTGGGACAGCTATGAGCAGAGAGACAAAGGAAAGCTTCAGCTTTGGCATCTATGACCACTGTTTCATTCTTTTTTTTTTCACTGTTTCATTCTTTTCTGAATCTTTGGTCATGAAGACTTCTCAGCATATTTCATCATCTCTGTTTCTATTTAGACATTCCTTTTCTCCTCCTATCATTGACAGAATAAGATCTATTCCCTTTAGGCTAAATTACAATTCAACCCATCAGGCTAAGATCATTAAAACCTCTCCTGTAGAGAAGAGACACTCTTACAGCACCTTAACTCATAGGAGACTGCCCCACACATAAGTAGGCTAGCTTTAGATCAGGTGTCTACACTTCTCCAGGGGCTGTAGAGGGCAGCCTGTCATTGTTTCTGAGAGTAGGATGCTACAAGCTAGGGTTTCAACTTAAGAGTAATGCTGGGAACCACACTAATAGGGATCCTTGCTAAAAACAAGCATACCTTCAAATACCTAAGATAAAAGTGATTGGTGAATGCACATATCCACATAGCATAATATTTCTGCTAAAGGTCATAGAATCCAAGGGAGAGATTCAAGTACTTATAGCTACAACAGCATTTAGAGATGGGTTAAGCCAACACAGCATGGGAAATTTGAATCTCTCACTGTTTAGGTCAAACCCCTAATATGTTTTTTGTTGTTAAGCTTTGCCTTTCTAAAGTAATAAAAATGCTGCCTACACTTTGCTCTGCTCTTTATAATAAAGCACAGGGTTGTGGCTTTTACTATTGCAGAGACAGAAAGCAACTACTTGAAATAGTAAACCACAGCTTGATTGTTTCTTGACAATCTATATTCCAGAGAGGCTGAAGTTTATTTATGTAAGTATTGATGACAGGCTAAAATTTTATTACACACAAACCAATTTAAAATGTTCCTAAAGTGAGCAAAAATAGATAAGTCATCTCTGCTTGCTCAATTACATAGTTTCCAACAAGTTCAGAATCCTTTGTTTACATTCCCATGGCACATAATTGTTTATATTACCTGTAAGAAGAATTTTCCTTAGGAATCTGGGGTACACAATTAATGATAAAATTTGACGGGCTTTTATCTGTGTCAGACAGTACTCTCAGTCAAAATGGCTTACTGGTGAATAGACTCAAAATCAATATTTCAAGGAGCTAATTTTGCAAAACCCTGGTTCCTGGACACTGAAATCCATCCTCCCTTGAAGCTTAGCTATTTGATGTGTCTGCAGTCTCAGCCCTGGTCAGCTTGCAGAGCCCTCGGTGAGAAGGATGTGAGGATAGAACAGGAGAGGCTAGAGTCTTCGAAGATACTCACTGTCCACTTGCCCCAAAGCCTGTGACTAGTCTCCTAATGTCTCCATTTCTGAAATTCGGGTTCCTGAAAATAAGCTGAGTGGCATGGGCAGACCACTCAACTTACCTGGAATTAATTTCTTTGATAATGAAAAGTGTGTCAAGATATTCATGAAACACCCCATTTTCTCCTTAGGCCCTGTAACCCTAGAATTAGAAGAATAATGGGGCAGGATAGTATTTTTAAGAACCACTGAGATCCCTAAAGTCCCCATGAGTGAATCGGGGGTTAGAAAATCACAACCTGGAGGCCAAATCTAGCTAGCAATCTATCTTATATAATAAGTCTTGCAAGCAAAGATCAGTTTTTACTTTGAAAATTTGTTTAAACAGGAAAGAAAAAGATATGCAACAGAGACCATATGCAGATTGCAAAGCCTAACTTGTCTATTCGCCTCTTTGGAGGGAGACTTGCCAATCTCTGAACTAATTTGTCACCCAGTGTCAGAAAAATGATACAGCCTTTGGCTCACAGTTGCTTGTGCCAACAGAAAGAAACAGATTCTGTGGCCTCTTTGGGGGGTATTAGAAAAAGAGCATTTACCAACTTGATAACTGTATATTGGGTAACAGAATCTGTGCTCATGGGCTTCAGAAAACAACCTACATATGGAGCCACAGCATCGGTGTGAGTCATTCTCTTATTGTCTCTGATAAACCACTGATACTGTAACAAGGACCCATCTAGTTTCTCAGTGCTCACAAAGAAGAGATAAACGAGGATCTAAGAACTGAATGATGTAAGAAATGATTTGAAGGTACAAGAGCAATTTGTAGCCTTGCCTTTCCAACTGTCTGGTAGTAGCATTGGTCCCACCACCCCAGCAAGTGTGTGGTGTTGATCTGGGAAGCACTTGGAGTGCAGAGGCTTCCATACACCTTGCTAGAGCTTTAACTCTATGGACACAGAAGCAACATAGATATTCTTAAGAGTATGTCTATCCATCTACAAGTATGGACATTGGGAAAGTAACTGGGTGCATATTGGCCCACCATAAGTCAATCCCAGACCATCCCCCATTTATACTTCCTGAACCCAGTAAATAGTGGACCACAGTTCATTCTGGTCTCCTGGAATTAGCACAAGCCATGCAGTATGCCATAGGGTACTCTCTCCAGTTACTAGCCTTCTTTGTTATGATCTGTGAGTCTGTGGGACACTAGAGGGGTTATAAATCATAATTCTAGTTCCCTTGGATCACCTAAAGCATTCTTTTTGTTGTTGTTGTTCTTTTTTTTTAACTGTTTTTTTTCAACTTTTATTAGATAATTTCTTCATTTACATTTCAAGTGTTATCTAGAAAGTTCCCTATACCCTCCCCTCTCCCAGCCCTGCTCCCCTACCCACCCACTCCCACATCTTTGCCCTGGCGTTCCCCTGTACTGGGGCATATAAAGTCTGCATGACCAAGGGGCCTCTCTTCCCAATGATGGCCAACTAGGCCATCCTCTTCTATATATGCAGCTAGAGACATGAGCTCAGGGGGTACTAGTTAGTTCATGTTATTCTTCCACCTATAGGGTTGAAGACCCCTTCAGCTCCTTGGGTACTTTCTCTNTTAATGGGGATATTTGATTTTCTGGTGTCCACCTTCTTGAGTTCTTTATATATATTGGATATCAGTCCCCTATCTGATTTAGGATTGGTAAAGATCCTTTCCCAATCGGTTGGTGGCCCTTTTGTCTTGTTGACAGTATCTTTTGTCTTACAGAAGCTTTGCAACTTTATGAGGTCCCATTTGTCAATTCTTGATCTTATAGCACAAGCCTTTGCTGTTTTGCTCAGGAATTTTTCCCCAGTGCCCATATCTTTGAGGCTTTTCCCCACTTTCTCCTCTATAAGTTTCAGTGTCTCTGTTTTTATGTGGAGGTCCTTCAACCACTTAGACTTGACCTTAGTACAAGGAGATAAGAATGGATCAATTCCCAGTCTTCTACATGATAGCTGCCAGTTGTGCCAGCACCATTTGTTGAAAAGGCTGTCTTTCAAGGAAAGAACAGGCTGCATAGCATCTCTTTTAATCCTGGGAACCTCTGATCAACTGACCTCTGCCAATGATCACTGACAATCAAACCCTGTGATTATTGCTCAAGTCCAACTACCTATGATAATTATGTCTGCCTTCCCTCTGTCACTGAGTCCAATCCCCTGGGACTTTATCAAGGAAGAGAAGCCCAAGTCCTTTTGACTATAAAAGACAGATCTCTGAAACTTATTTCTTGGTTAAAGTGGAAGCTTACTGAAGAAGATACCTCTGGTTCCTGTATTGGGGTTATAATCAAATGTTGATAAGTAATTCACACATTATCAATATGTCCCAGTATTTCTTTATCTTTATATTCATTTCTCTACATCATCCTAAGGAGTGATTGGCAGAATAGCTCTAGCATCAACTAACACTGCACCCACATTTCTATGAAATGCTTTGAGCTGTTCAAGTGAACATATTGAACCCAGAATCTCTGGCAAGTACACTCAACACAAAATATTCAACCCAGTCTAAAATTACGCCTCTCCCTTCGTTGGTTAGAGTTGTTGGAATATGTTCTCACACATATTCCAGGTTTCTGACATTGCAAATGAGCAAAGCCTTGTAACTGCTTTTGTTGGTTAAACCTTTTCCCTCCAGCTCATAATTTCTGTTTGCAGCAATGCCAGTATTCTGGGAACAGATTTGGATTACTGGATAGGAGGAACATGACAGGACAGGTAGAAGATTGGCTTCCTGGTATGATGGTGTTTATGGGTCAACTTGGCAAAATTAAGAGAACCTAAAGAATGAGTAGATTATTTTTCAGGGTATCTATGGAGAAGCTCCTATATGAGTTAGTAGTCTACACACAGAAGTAGTCTACCTTCTGTGTGCACAAGCCCCATTTAATTAACTGGCAAGGAAGGAACAGAAAGACAGAGCAATGTTTATATGCCCCAGTATAGGGGAATGCCAGGGCCAAGTAGTGGGAGTGGGTGGGTAGGGGAGCAGGGCAGGGGGAGGGTATAGGGGACTTATGGGATAACACTTGAAATGTAAATGAAGAAATTATCTAATAAAACGAAAAATTTTTAAAAAGAAATAAAATATAAAAATGAAGTGAAATTAATCAAAAAAAAAAAAAAAAGACAGAGAGGAGACCACTTTTCTCTTTTTTCAAAGCTCTGGAGCTGTAGGAAGTCAAGACCTATAAGAGCAGATTCCAATGCGCACAGGACTTATACCTTATATTTCATACTGGAGGATACATCAGCCAAGGACTTGCACTGAGTCACTGTATAGGTCTCTCTCTCTCTCTCTCTCTCTCTCTCTCTCTCTCTCTCTCTCTCTCTCTTTCTCTCTGCCTTGCCTTTTAGAATACTTGTTATGAACCTTAGTAGCTCCCATAATTATGAGCTAATCTCTCTATTAAGGCTAGTTTCTAGTCTGTCTGTCTATTTATGTACCTTCACCACAATCTACCAATTTCATCCTGTTGGTTGTCTCTGGTGATGCTAAGCAGCACTTCATTTTCAACCTGTCTTGGAATCATCTAGTAGTCATACCTTCTGTAATTCCTTGGGTCTTAAGAGGATTTTCTAAATTTCCAGTTTAACTGAGGAGAGAATATCTACCCTGAATGTGATAGGTACAATCCCAAGGTCTGAGGACCTGGATTGATTACAATTTTTTTCCAATGGGGAGAATGAGCTGAGAACCAACATTCTTTTCTCTCTGTTTCATGACTATGGAAATTCACCTCATACTTCACACCACCATGATAAACTGTATCCTCTCTTAAACTGTAACCTTAAGTTTCTTTTGTCAAATATTTAGCATTTGGCCATACTACAAAGATAAGTGACCAGTATATCAAATGAGTAAATCTCTGAAGTTAAGGTCATCACAGACCTGTCAAGGTTTAAAAAAAAAAAAAAAGGATCAGTCCCACACAATAGATACTTTTGCTTCTTTCAAAGAATCCTGACTGGTATTTGAGCTTTCAAGAGTCTTGGACATTTGGAGATCTGTCCAACGTGCCTTTCATTTTTTCTTAGTCCCATTCTATCCAGTAAGTGGCCCAACACTTGAATTAGAGATCCACCCTGCCTTGCAGATCAATTCAGTAATAGGAAATATCACATTCTAACTGTACTTCTGCATTTTTCCCCTACCAAGTCAGCACAAATTAGAAAGAAGAGACTCCCTAAGGAAGTACAGAGGCTATCGTGGCTATCTGACTATGCTTTATGAAAAGAAATTTACATTGTGGTTTATCTTTTTTCCTTCTTTAAATTCTCTGAGCATATTGGAAAAAAAAAAGTCCCATCCTACTCCAAACACACACACACACACACACACACACACACACACACACACACACTTACATTTTTAATTTTTCCAGATGAATTATTTGAGAAGACTTCCTATTCTAAATAATCCGAGGTAAGAATTTATGTTAATGCAGAATCACAGGTACCATAGTCCATTTTATGATGCTAACAAGATCTTATTTGCCTTCAGTTCAAGCACCTGGGCTAATCTCTTCAGAATCTTATTTCTTTGAGAGTCCATTGCTTGTAATTTCCAGAGCCAGCAACCACTCCATTAGGATTTAATAAAGAACAAAACAGATCCCCACTTGTGTCAACAGAGAGTAATTTGTTTTGTAGAATATTCAATGGCTTATAAAACTGCTTATAAACTAGAGACTATGCTTCCAGGAAAAAAAGAAAATCCCAAATCATGATGCAGCAATTGCCCACACAGGATACTGTTGCCCTGTGATATGCTTGCTATGGTAAACTATAGCCCAGAACTGTGAGCCAAAATAAATGCCTACTCCTTTAAGCTGTGATTTGTTGTTGTTGTTGTTGTTCTCCTTGTTGTTGTTGACTTTGTTGTTGTTGTTGTTTTTACATCAACAGGAAGTTTAAAAGGATAAATCACTAGGTAAATTTAAATCAAAATGGCAAAGTAATACCACATTATCCTTATGAATATGGCAACTACCACAAAAGTAGAACTAATTATAGTTATGAAACTGCCTGGTGAATCAAAAAAAAATCATGAGTCTCAATTTTATGGAAAAGAAGAAAGGAGATGACTTGAGGGATGAACATAGTCAAATGCAAGATTTACTTGAATGAAAATGTCATTATAAAACCCATAAATATGTAATATGCACCAATGAAAAATTGAAAGAAAAAAAGGAAAAAGAAGACGTGAGCAAGGCTGATAGCTGAAGTTCAAAGCACTGGCACTTTGATATGTCTGCAGAAACATCTGCATCATATTGCATTAACTCTCATTCATTTTAACTTCTCTGATAACTTCCACTAGTTCTTCATGCATATAACCAGGTCATAACATGGATAACACAAACTTTACCATCTTAATCATGTTAAGGATGCAGCTCATGTTACTAAGAGTACTTACATTGCCATCTTAACTATTGCCACTCTCTATCCTCACAACTCCTTACCTTATAAACTGAGCCTCCATTCCCATTAAGCAATACTTCCAAGTCGCCTCTACCCCATTCTGGTTTTTGTTGCTTGTGATATTGACTTTCTTAAGTTTCTCGGATACTTCAAGCAATGCAATATTTTTCCTTTTGTGATTGACTTATTTATTTGGCTCGGTGAGTTCAAAACTCATAATGTTGCAGCATTAGTCAGAATTCATTATTATTTAGGGTCAGTAATATTCACTCATGCATATGTCATGCTTTTCTTACATATTCACTCATCTTTAGATACTTAGATGCTCCTATTTTAGCTATGGAAAATGATGCTCTTATTCAGCCTGGTAAATGAAAATCTCTTCCTGCCCTGACTTTAAATGTTATTGTATCTAAACCCCAAATAGTTAGATGATATAGTAACTGTTTTAGTTTTTTTGAAATTACCATAGTGTCTTCTACATTGTACATTCTGACCAATAGTGTACAAGAGTTGCAACTTGTCCACAATGTCATCATCACTGATTTTCTACTTTTTTGTGGTAGTTGCCTTAGTATACTGAGAATAGGGTGGTATCACATCATCATTTTGATCTGCATCTCCCTAGCAATTCATGTCTTTATTTCCTGTTGCAGCAATAAAATACCCTGCCAAAAGCGTCTTCAGGGAGAGGGCTTCTTTTGGCTCATAGTTCCAGATCACTAGTCATAGAAAATAAATCACAGTGACAGAAACTAGTCACAGTGCATCAATAACAAAGAACAGAGAACAAAGAATATATGCATGCCAAGTCTCAAGTCACTTACTCCATTTTTATACAGCTAGGGTCTCCTTCCTAGGGAATGATGCCACCTACAGTGGGCCAGTCTTCTCACTTCAAATAATGTAATCAAGATAATTCCCAAGAGACATGCCCTCGGGCCAACCTAGTTTAGGTAATCCCTCTTTGAGACTCTCCTCCAAAGTGATTCTAGGTTGCATCACATTGACAATTGAAACTAATTATCATAACTAATGATGCTGAACTTCTTTCTGTATGCTTATTAGTCACTTGTGTAACAAATATCAATACATCTCCAGTATTTTTATTTGTTTTTATGTTTGATAAATTCTCCATCACTCATTGTAGGTGAAGTTTCTAAAAAGGCATCTGTCTGACAAAAGATAAGTTACAGAAGAAATAGGCATAGAATAACTTTTACCTCACCAGCCTATGAAGCATAAGAAGGCACACTGGAAGGCACCTGGGCTCAGTTCTGAATGAGGCAATCTGCAGTATTTGTTATACCCATCTTCTTGGAGCATTAGGTTCCCTGTGGTTGAAACTATGATACATATCATTTCCACCCACCAACCTTCCTGTCTTCCCAGGTGTATTGCTTTACCAATTAGATAATATCACCCAAAGCATAATTTACTATCAAAGGTCCTTGTCAGTGTGGAATACCATGATGACCTCCTTGGTATATATCTTGAACAAGGTTTTATGCTTTCAAGGGTGAACTTTTTTCCTACCCTAGTGCTATCTCCTCATAGCACTTACTCTATAAAAGGACCTAGAACTCTGCATGCAATTTACCTGAGCATATTATTAAATCCAGTAAATCCCCATGCAATTTACCTGAGCATATTATTAAATCCAGTAATATTTTCAAAGTGATTTTAAAGACATCAATCTAAATATATCACTATCTCATTTTTTCCTTTTTAAAAATTTTTTGTTAGTAACAATTTAATATGTTTGTTGCACTTTCCCTCTTAACCCAGCTAGCTCCCAAATATTTGAGACTGTAATATTACATTTAGTTAACAAGTTTTTTTAATTAGATATTTTCTTAATTTACATTTCAAATGCTATCCCGAAAATGCCCTCTACCCTTCCCCCGCCCTGCTCCCCTACCCACCCACTCCCACATCTTGGCCATGGTGTTCCCCTGTATTGGGGCATAAAAAGTTTGCAATACCAAGGGGCCACTCCTCCCACTGATGGCCGACCAGGCCATCTTCTGCTACATACACAGCTAGAGACACGAGCTCTGGTGGTTCTGGTTAGTTCATATTGATGTTCAACCTATAGGGTTGCAGACCCCTTCAGCTCCTGTGGTACTTTCTCTAGCTTCTCCATTGGGAACCCTGTGTTTGAAGTGGATGCTCACAGTCATCTATAGTTAACAAGTTTTAAGGGCACACAAACTGAAAAAAAAAAAAAAAGAAAGAAAGAAAGCCGGGCGGACGTGGTGGCGTACGCCTTTGATCCCAGCACTTGGGAGGCAGAAGCAGGTGGATTTCTGAGTTCGAGGCCAGCCTGGTCTACAGAGTGAGTTCCAGGACAGCCAGGGCTACACAGAGAAACCCTGTCTCGAAAAACCAAAAAAAAATTTAAAAAGGGCACACAAACTGAGAAATGTTATTCTATTTTAATCCTCTAATCTAATCTGGCTACTTCCCAGTCAAAATCCCAGTAATACGTGCATTTTAGTACTGATCTGGCTCTCTGGGTTCCAGGTGTTTTCTCTTGGTGTCTCCTGGACTCTCTCTCCATGATGAATCCCCCTTTCCTCTCTATCATTTCTCCATCCCTTTGCTGGGGGAAAGTCTATCTCTATTCTCTCCCCTACTCAGTCATTGACTGAACAGCTTCTTTATTGACTAATTGGAGAATAATTGGGGAGCAATGTTTTGCAACCTGTTTTGGGGGCACAGAAATCAGCATAAAAGGATAATCCTAACACAATACAAGATAACATTACTCCTATAATTTTTCATACTTTGATTATATTCTTTTCATCTTCCAAAGATGAAAACCAGAACCCAGAACCTCCCCACCTTCCTACCTCTCCAACTTCATGGTTTTATCCCTTTTTTTATAAAATAACCCCTCCACCTCTCTCTCTCCCTCCCTCCCTCCTCCTCCCCCTCCTCCTCATGCTTCTCTTCCCCCTCCTCCTTTCCCTCTCCCTCTCCTTTTCCCTCTCCCTCTCTCTCTCTTTCTCTCTCTCTTTGAAATCTGTTTTGGGTTGGTCAGTGATCCCTGAGATGTGGTTAATAGACTCACTGGAAGGGTGCCATTTTTTTCATCTCCTACCAGCTAGCCAAATTACTACTCAGCAGCTCAGGTAAGAGACCTAAACAACATCTCCAATTTCCCTTTCATAATAGGCAGTGTTCAACAGCATTTTTTTACTGATTCAAGTATTTCCTTTTGTTCCCAAGATAATAGTAATTGCACTGATCAACTATTCTCAGTTAATCACATTTACCCTAACCCAGTCATTTCTTTCCCTCTAACATCCATGACTCTCGAGGCTTTGTGTGGAATTTATAATTTTTCCAAAAATCCTATATAATCATATAACATCTCTCTACATATAATTATTTAAAATATTTTTCTATCACATAATTAAATTTAATCTTAGTACATAATTTTTAAAGATTTATTTTATGTGAGTACACAATCTACGTGTACACCTGCATAACAGATGACATCAGATTACATTACAGATGCTTGTGAGCCACCATGTGGTTGTTAGAAATTGAACTCAGCACCTCTAGAAGAGCAGCCAGTGCTCTGTACTGCTGAGCCATTTCTCCAGGCCCCAGTATATGAAGTTCATAAGAGGGTTTAACTGGAGCTTAAAGAATATAACAGAATTGCCAAACAGTGTTGAATATCCATACTGGTTCATCACAGAATTTTATTCTTGATCATTGCACAATTTAGATCAAGTTAAAATATACATAGGTTCCAGAGCTCTCTTTAATTCCATGAAAGAGTTTGTGGTTGAATTGTTACTTTTGCCACCAATAAAATATGCATTTTATTCTAAAACAACCATTATTCCTTTTGTTTTGTTTTGTTTTGTTTTTTAATTTAGATTTGGGCTCCAACATGTAGTTCCAAAGTTTCTATCTTTGATAGGTTGGAAAATTGGTTTTGTGTAAATGTGTCTGACACATTTGTTTCTAAAAATAAATTTTGGATTGCTCCCAGGTTAGCCTTCTGAAATTACATAACTTTCAAAGTTATTAATATCACACAGAATTTATCTTCCCATGTTGTTTTTAAATATCAACACATGGTCTTTTCCACTAACACCATCATCCCTAAGTCTTCTTTTCTTTCTTTATACTTAGAAGGGATCCTGACTAGGAGAAGTATTAACTGACTGTCTTCCAGATGGCCATAACAGGAAGTTTAGGCACCTAGAATAGCCCCCAACACCATACTCTGACCTTTGAAAGTAATCATTTCTACTTATTCATTTTTTTTTAATACTATGACCACATTGTTTTCCAAAGTATATCTTTATGATAGGCTCTGCATTCCCAAATGCGTAAACAGATGCCAGTACATGGTTTACAGGCACACCAAGACAGACAAAATCCATGGGTTTGATGCTCTGCAGCTTCTTTTAATGACGCATTATTGCAGCTGGGCTAATTATACCATGTTAATACCAGCTATTTTGAACTGTTTTGAGCAGCCATGGTGAATTCCAAAGACTGAACTTGCCTTCCTAAGACTCACTGTTTCTTGACCTACAAAGACACAGAGCAATTTGAACACTTTCTGACATTCCATATGAACTCCTAGGTCCATAATTCTATATGGCACAGAAGGGTAGAGGGAGAGTATAGTTAAGTGTGCAGAGAAGGATTTAATAAGATATATTCCTAACTATTTTTAATAATTTCTTTTTCTTTTCAAATTAAACTATCTCAGGATGTAACTCAGCTATTAGAGTATTTGCCTAACATTCACAAAGCTCTAGATTTGATCTCCAGGACTATATAAATGTGATATGGCTATAAACACCTGTAATCCCAGTACTTGTGGTGGGAGTAGAGGCAGAGGAATCAGAAGTTTAAGGTCATTCTCAGCTATATTGAAAGTTTGAGGCCAGCCTGACATACATGAAAATCTGTCTCACAGTAAGGAAATAAATAAAACATTTAAAAATAAGTTAATAATACTCTCTCCCCAAAGCTTGGGGATAATTATGAAAGAGGAAGGAGAACAATTTTAAGAAAGAGCCAGAGGTGGTGGATGGCTACAGTGAAAGACCATCTTCTTGGCACATTGGAGCAGTTGCACATATGAACTCATAGTAGTTATGACAGCATCCACAAGAGCTGTATGAGCTCAAATCAGACAAGATCATTCCATAGAGTAAGGAGGTTGGCATGAAGTACCATCCCTAGCTGAGGAGCCATTAATGACCGAAAGCTTTTGGGACAGGGAAAGTTAATTCTCTTTAACAATTTGACCTTTGTTTGGTTTACCACACACCAAAAAAGATATGAGCAGCATAAACTGGAGTTTATAGGAACAAATAGCATGAAAGATGTTTGACAAAAATCTCAAAAAATTATATTAATTTTATATTTACCTTAAATCATATGCAATTGATATAAGTATATATTGTAAATATAGATTATACATTATATATATATATATATATATATATATATATATATATATATATATATACACATGTGTGTGTATACACACACATATACGTGTGCATATATTTTATGACACTTGTGCTAGCAATGCTTCCCTATAAGACCTATAGAATATCTAACAAACCCCTAGTTTGGATTGTTAGACAGGAAAGAGAAATCTCTGTTTAAGGTGTTACTCAAGGTAAACCACAAAACTCCAAAAACAGTACAGGCTATTGCTGTTGTCCTTGGTTGCCTCTCAGAGGTTGAAGGTAAGTGGCTATTGCTGAAGACAACACATACTTTGGACACAGGACTCATAATTTCAAATTGAGTCTAATCTAAAAGCCTCCTTCCTGTAGTCTAGCTTTCATAATACCAGAAGTACAATGTAAGCCACTTAGGTAAAGAAGCAATCAGTAGTCCTATTCAGCTATAATGCCTATGAATATAACAATAGCCTTCATGTTAAAGAAGTCCTACCAGTGCAACAGTGACTATCACATGTCAGCTATAACCAACAATTGTCTAATTGGATTTCTTAAGGACTACTAGATAGGAGAGAAGTGGTATTTAGTCTGAGAAACGCAGCTAACTTCCTAGAACTAGTGAAGGCATATATTTTAGAAAAGAGCCTACTACTATCAATGTACAATTTCTAGCTGCATTCTACAACTTTTTCTTATATCTACAGATATGTGTACCTTTCTCCTTCATCATAGAAGTCTCTCTTCACAGCAAATGGAGGCCATTTCAGAAAAAAACATAGCTGGTAATAATGTAAACATCAACAGACAGTGGTGAGCCTAGACCCAATAAATACATCTAGAGAAAAAAAAAGTTACATCTGAGGCTCAGGAAGCCTCATGTAAGTTGTGTGTAGAAATATTGCAAACACCACTCATCCAAAAGTCAGATGTAAGATTTTGTCTCTGACAAATGGCATGGAATCAGTAGCTGTGATATGTCAACAATACGGTGAACTAAAAATGACCTGAGCACTGACACTATCAGTAGACGTGGTGACCCAAGGGGATCTGATGGGATTCTAACCTAAACAAAGAGCTACAGGCAACCACTGAAAGGAAGAAAAACTAGCCTCTTACAGTGTTGAGCTCCCAACTGGTTATCCATACAGTATGGTCAGCCCTAAGATTATAGATACAAAAGCCACGCTAAATGGATTCAGGTTATGTTTATGTATTTCTACATAAATATATATGTAACATTCATAAAACAAAGAGGATATCAGTTTGGAAAGGAGAGCAGGATGAGGGAGGGGTGGAGGGAAGATAAGGAAGGGGGAAATGACGCTGTTATGATTTAATTTTTAATTTCTTAACTAAAACTGGGGACAAAACAATGGTAGATGTGAAAGAAATGTATCTGGGAAGAACTAGAGAAGATGAAGTAAATATGATGAAAATACAATGTATGAAACTCTCAAAGAGTTAAAAATGGATTTTAAAGTTAAGTTGAAACAAGTGCCAATATTAAACATGAATTTAGTTTTATATATGGGCAAGTTGGATCAGCCAATATCATTATTCTTATAAAGTTGATTTAATATCAGATGGATCTTGGCCCATTATATGTATATTTAAACATTAATCTAGGTGAAGCCTCAAGGCTCTAGTTATTTTACATTTAAAAGTCATGTTTTGAATGATTTTTTTTTTTCGGTTTTGAAGCCTGGGTTCTATCCATAGGAAGAAGAGAAAAATTTTTACATACTTGGGTGACTGTGGTTCTCTAGCAACTGGTCATATAATTGTGTGTACATATGTGTGCATGTATGAGTGTGTGAATGAGTGTGTATGTGCATGCATGTTCATCTGTGAGTATATATGTGTGTGTGTGTCTGTTGTGGGTAGCCCTGGTGATGCTAATTCCACTTCCCCAGGAGGGGTTGAGGACAAGGAGTGAGTCATGTACACAGGTAACTTCTTGTGAACTTTATCCCCACCTTAACTTGGAAAATAAAGGCTAGAACCAGTGATTGGGCAGTGGTTCTAAAGGGAAAGTGGAACTCAAAAGTTTGGGGGAGATAGGGGAGAGGAAGAAAAGGAGAAGGGAGAAAGGTAAAGGAAGAGGAAGATGACCCAGATTCTGTGTGGCTTTAAATAGCCACAGGTAGCCACAAATATCATGAAAGGGTAGAATAATTGGGATTACTTGTCTAATCTAGGTGGGAAGCGTGTATCATTATCAATTGTTGTATGGGTATCTTGTAAATTGAGAATTTATTGATATATAAATCTTACTGATTAATTATAAACTTTGAGTTTTGATTTACTGGGTTAAGGGGACTTGTGACAAGTAGCTGAAAGGAGTAGATGGCTGAGAAGGAACAGGCAGTTCTGAAGCAGGTGAACTGGAGCTGGGAAGACTGCTGACTAGGGCTAGCCAGGAGGTGGTAAGACTGCTTGGTTAGAGAGTAGCTGGCCATAGCACCGCATGGTGCCACTTTTTAATTATTTCCTACAATTTGTGTCCATGTGTGAGAGTGTGTCTCTGTGTGGGCAAGCTGCTTAGGACCACTAATGTTTTAAAGACAGGAACATTCAAAGCTCTCTTAAGTGGAAGCATTATCCAAGACTCTTGGCTAGCCAGATGTGGGTGAGTCCAGTCTTCCCTGAATAGCTGACCACATCTACGGCTCTGTAAGCACTTTACCTAAAGTAAATGAGAAATGAGGCTCGTCATGAGTGTCACAATAAAAGGTCAAAGTGATTCATTCCCATCTCAGAAGCAACAGCTCTCTAAGACCCCTAGCTCTGTGTCTTTGCTAAACAAAACAGCTCCAGGGTAGCAATTTTTAATTATAAGACACAAGCTTTTCCTGGTGGCCTTTTGCCTTGGAGACATTAAATAGCCTGTCCACTAACAAGACACAAAAACAGCAGAAATGTCAGTTTAAATGGCACATGAGAATCTACTTAAAGGTACACAAAAAAGATGGAATTTTATGCCTTGTATAAATAATGATTTATTTGGAACTTTCTAAGCTTCCTTTGCTTTCTCATTATGTATCTGAAGACAAGGATGGCACTTTTTCTTGTATATTGGAAACTGCTAGTCAATGTTGATGTGAGATTTTTTTTATTCTCAACACTTTTAGAATAATTTTTTAAATCAAAAAAGAAACCTGCTACAGAATGTCCCACAGTTTGTATAAGCCTTGTGTGAATTTTTTATTACACTAATATGATATATTTTAATGAGGAAAAAATAAAAGATTTCTACTCACTGAGGCAAAGTTAGTGTCCTAGTTTCATTTCTATTGCTGTGATAGAATAGGCTGACAAGAAGCAGTTTATAGGACAAAAGTATTTATTTCAGCTTAAAATTCCAGTATACAGTACATCATTGTGAGGAGGGCAACCTAGGGATTTCAAATAGATGTTCACACAGCATCTACAGTCAAGAGCAGAGAGAAATGAACACATGCTCACTTACTTGATTGTGCTCAACTCAACACCTATCTTCTTATATAATCCTAGATTCCCTGTCTAGGGGATATCATTGTCCACAGTAGGCTGAGTATTCCCATGCCATTTAACTTATTTAATAAAATACCCCATAGACATACCCACAGGCCAACCCAATGCAGACAATGCCTCAGTGAAACTCTCTCCCAAGTAATTCTAGGTTGTGTTGAGATGATAATTAAAGTTAACCATCTTAATTAATGACTAAAGTTTAGAATGATACATCAGAATAAGCAAGAATGGAGTCCACCAATAAATTATTATATGGTATTTAAAAGGATTGCTTTCAACTGAAAAATATTAATAAGCATTAAGAAAATTCAGGAGGCCATTGAAATTAAAATACACAGATATATTTACTATTTGTACTTTGACTAATTTATTGAATTGTTAAGTGGTTCTACATGTGGCATCAAGACAGATTTAACTCCTTTGTGCTTTTTTTTGTATCAATACAATCACCATAGTAATAGATCTAACACCCAAGGTCATTAGAAGCCTGTAGTAAGGATCCAGGGATGGATCAGCAAGGGAATGAAATGATAACAAGTAGGCAGAAAGCCGGGATCAGATGGCATTGGCTCTCACATACAGAAAATGCAGCACTCCTGAAGCTCAGGATGCTTATTATATGGAACTGACTAGTTTCTTAGTTACTTTCCTATTCCTGAGAAGAGACACCATGACTGTGAAACAATTTACTAAAAAAAAAAAAAAAAAAAAAAAAAANGCATATGCCAGCAAGATAATGCTGAAAGGGACCTGATATAGCTGTCTCATGGGAGGCTATACCAGTGCCTGGCAAACATGAAAGTGGTTGCTCACAGTCAGCTATTAGTTGGAACACAGGACTCCCAAGGAAGGAGCTAGAGAAAGTACCCAAGGAGCTGAAGGGGTCTTCAACCCTATAGGTGGAAGAATAACATGAAGTAACTAGTTCCCCCTGCGTTCATGTCTCTAGCTGCATATATGGAAGAAGATGGCCTAGTTGGCCATCATTGGGAGAAGAGGCCCCTTGGTCATACAGACTCTATATGCCCCAGTACAGGGGAACTCCAGGGCCATTACGTGGGAGGGGGTGGGTAGGGGAGCAGGGCGGGAATGCGGGAGGGTAAGGGGAAATTTCTGGATAACATTTGAAAAGTAAATGAAGAAAATATCTAATAAAGAGAAGAAAAAAAAAACAGGGTTTCTACATACAGAAAAACAAGGAGGCAGGGTTATTAGTATACAACTAGATCAAGGAAACAGGTTTACCTAGTCTATGCAGGAGCAGCCTCTGCAAAGGAACAGTTTTCAGGTGGTACATATCTGGAGGGAGAAAGCTAAGGTATACCGTTTCTATACACACTGTCAACATCAACAAATGGACCATACGAAGGTTTTGCCATTTCCTGAACAGAGAAATTCCCTGGCAGAGAGGTAGTGCCTAGGGAGAATACTTTGCTATTTTCTTCTGTGTCTTAAATTAAGGCTCTTGATAAGGCCATGATCATGTCAATAGAACACACTCAGTAATACACACACACACACACACACACACACACACACACACACACACACACAGGGTTCTTTTTGCTCCGTACAGCCATTCATGGAAATCAAATCCAAATGAGTTAATAATATAAGATGTTCAGGGAAAAAAATGACACATAGGAAGAGTACAATTCATGATGCCCCTATTATGAAGGCTTCTCCTTCATGAGTTTCTTATATGAATCACTTATTAAGCTTTAGGAAGGACAACAACTTAAAAACAAGTTCACAAAACTTTTGGACATTTTGTGAAGTATGAAAATATTGGGAAATAGAGTTATGACTAATATTAAATTATCAAATATAACCACCATATCGTTACAGGAACAGTTTAAAAGCCACATCTATTCATTAGACCTCAAATCCCTCAAGGGATAAGAGACTAAGAGACATAAAGACACAGAGGTATATAGTGCATAAGAATAAAATGTAACAACCATGTGAAATATTTTCACACTAAAAAATTGCAAACATTGATAAATAAAATTTCTAAATGATTCAAAATATATTCCATGTGCATTTGCTAAAACACTCAATAGAATCAATGCTTATCAAAATTCCACCAAACTAGATTTTGCAGATTTGATAGAAAGGCAGAACAGAAATTGGCCAGGTGATGATTTAGCATTACAGAAGTCTTAAGATGACCAAAATAAATTTCAAAAAAAGAGAACAATGAGAAGACTCAACTCCAATATCAAAACCTAGTACAAAACTAGAGTTAATAAGATAATGTTATGTCAGGCAAACATTCATTTGTAAAGAGTGAGAAAAAATTCATTTGACTTTCAGGAAATGGCACTTAGAAAACTGGATGTCCTCATGAGGTAAAAGAACTTAAACTTCAAAAAAAAAAAAAAGAATTAAAATATTATTTTCCATTGAAGGCCTGACACTGGGCAAAAAAACATTTATTTAGTTCACAATTATAGAGACCTGAAGTTGTCTCTGCTGAGAATTTCATAACAGAGGATACTGTAACAGGAGTGCATGTGTTAGAGACTCTCAGGCAGAACATATGGCCAGAGACCAGGGATACTCCAGGCTTGCTCCTATGTAACACTCTTGAGAACTAACTAACTTCTTCCTAAACACCAGCATTGTTTCCTTTTGAAGCAGTACCCACAAGGATCAAATTACTCTGTATTAGTCCCCACCTCTGATAGATTCTATAATGTGGTCATCATCACATTGAAGACCAAATTCTCATTGTAGTGATTTGAATAAGATTGAACCTTATAGGCTGATATATTTGAATGCTTAGGGAGTGGCATTAAGATATATGGCTTTGTTGGAGTAGATGTAGCCTTGTTGAAGGAAGTGTGTCATTGTGGGGAGTTCAAGGTTTGGGGGTTTCAAATGCTTAAGCTAGGCTCAGTGACTACTGAGCTGCTGATTACGACTACTACTACTACTACTATTATTATTATTATTATTATTATTATTATTATTATTACTATTATTATTTACTACTGCCTGCTGACTGTGGAACTCTCAGCTCCTTCTCCAGCATTGTCTGCCTGCATGCCACCATGCTCCCCACCAGGATGACCATAGACTAATAAACTTCTGAACTGCAAGCCAACACCAACTAAATGTATTCCTTATAAGAGTTTCTGTGCTCATGGTATCTCTTCACAGCAATTTAAATAAAAGGAACTCATGCATGTACCTTTGACTACAAACCACACCCAACCACAGTATGTCCTTACTTCACACCCCACATCAAAACTTACACAAAAATTATCCGATATTAATAGAGTCTTGGCAATAGTACTTACAATATAACATTGAAAATGCTTAAGAATGTTGATTGGGTTAAGGTTTCTTAAATATGGCTCTATGCTTCTCCCTGTTTCAGACGCAACATCTTCTCATGCAGTGCCAGCCTTGTCCCTTAGGCATGATGGCAAAGGTCAGAGTAAAATGATTTTGCTATATTGGATGGCTGGTTACCAGGGCTGCCAGCTCATCTGGCAAAGTGGATATTGTTACCCTCAATGATTCATTGACTTCAACTACATGGTCTACATGTTCCAGTATGGCTCCACCCATGGCAAGTTCAACAGCACAGTGAAGGCTGGGAATGGGAAGCTTGTCATCAATGGGAAGGGCATCACTATCTTCCAGGAGCGAGCACATGGGGTGATGCTGGTGCTGAGTATGTTGTGGTATCTTCATCACCACGGAAAAGGCCAGAGCCCACTTGAAGGGTGGGCCCCAAAGGATTATCATCTCTACACCTTCTGCCAATGCCCCCCATGTTTGTGATAGGTGTGAACAACAAGAAGTATGACAACTGACTCAAGATTGTCTGCAATGCTTCTTGCACCACCACCAACTGCTTTGCCCCAGCCAAGGTCATCCATAAAAACACTGGCATTGTGGAAGGACTCATGACCATAATTTGTGCCATCACTGCTACCCAAAAGATTGCACATAACCTCTCTGGGAAGTTGTGCTGTGATGCCCATGGGGCGGCCCAGGACATCATCCCTGTATCCACTGGTGTTGCCAAAGCTATGGAAAAGGTCATCCCAGAACTGAATGGGAAGCTCACTAGCATAGCTTCCTACATTACTACCCCCAATGTGTCCAGTGTAGATCTGACATGTCACTTAGAGAAAGCTGTCAAATATGATAACATCAAGAAGGTAGTGACACAGGCATTCGAGGACCCACTAAAAGGCAACCTGCACTACACTGAGGACCAGGTTGTCTCCTGTGACCTTAACAGTGATTCCCACTCTTCCATCTCTGATGCTGAGGCTGGCATTGCTCTCAATGACAACTTTGTGAAGCTCATTTCCTGGTACGGTAATGAATACAGCTAAAGCAGCAGTGTAGTGAACCACATGGTCTATATGGCCTTCAAGGAGTAAGAACCCCTGGTCTACCCACCCTGGCAAGAACATAAGAGCAAGGGAGAGCCCCTTGGCTACTGAGTTGTCCCTGTCTCAACTCATCCCCCAACACTGAGCATCTCTCTCACAGTTTCCATCTCAGTTCCTGAAAATAATGGGAGGGGGCAAGAGATCCCTACTCTCCTGAATACCATCAATTAAGTTTACTTCACCCACATACACACACACACACAAAAAAGATTTTTTAAATACTATCTAAAATCATGGTCTATAAAAATGGGTGATTTTCTTCTAAATCTAAAATATGTGTACTTAAAATTATACTAGTAAGAAAAAAAAACATAAATCATAGGAAAGAAAAAATTGAGAAAACATACACACTGTACAGTGTGTCCAGAATATGTAAAGAACCTTTACAGTGAAGTAGTAAACAATCTTAATAGACACTTTTAAAAACATAGACAAGAGACTTTAATAATTGACCACAATAATATTGTAATGGGTGATAATCCCATTGAAAAATGTTCAGGACAACTAACCAGTGGGGGAAATGTTGGCAATGAGAATGGCTATCACAAGAAAGGTGGTGACCACTAGTACTGCTCAAGCTGTAGAGAATTAAGAAGATAAAATTCTGCTATACCTTGTCAAACACTTTGGTCCTATCTCATAAGGTTAAACATGAATTTACTGCACAACCCAGAAATTCTATTCTATTTATCCAAGAAAAACAACCAAAACACATATCACACAAACATTTGGACACAAGTGTTATTAGGTATTTTATTCATAATATCCTTTTCTTTTCAAACAATCAAACCATCAGTCAAGGAAAGCTATGTGTAGAGAAAGTGTAGGGTGCCTCTCTAATGAAATACTGTTCAGCAACGAACAGTAGGAATGAGCCAGAGATTCATCTATTCTGAGTCTTTACATTCATGTGTTATTGACATTAAGTCCTTAAACTCAAACATCACTTTTGTGCAATGTTCAGAAAACTCTATGGAGAGCAATGAGATTAGTGGATATCCAAGGCAGGCTATGTATGCTGGAGATAGAAAAGGGCAGAAAATGGACATGAAGGGCATCATTGGGGTGAGAAGAATATCTGACTAATTATGATGATGATTTCATAAGATAATAAATTACATTAAAAGGCATGTTTTGAAGAGATACATTATATGCTCTGTTAAATATTCCTTAATAAAGTAGTGTTAAAAATGTTCAGGAGTCAGCAAGGTAGCTCACAGTCAAAATTCAGTCCCTGGGATCAAATTGGTAGGAAGAGGACAGGGTCCCACAGTTGTTCACAGATATCAATAGGCACATGTTCATGCACATGTACATGCACAGAGAGAGAGAGACTGATAGACAGACAGAGAGACAGAGAGACAGAAAAAAGGCAGATAGACAGAGACAGAGAAACACATATATACACATAATTAATTGTTTCTTTAAAAATACAGTGGTTTTATTCTACATGTCAGAAATGAGGAAGTTGTTACTCTATCCTGTAATAAGTAAATAACATACTGAAAAATGACTTTTCCGGAATCCAGCAAGGAAGTGGGCACATACAGCAAACCAAGTCTCCAAGATTGAAGAGACAGACAGGTAAACAGAAACTACAAATTACTGGTGTAAGACCCTCATAGATAGAGACTGCTATACCACTTCTGCCAAGAAAGGAAGCCTCAAACTGTGATTGACAAATCACTACAGGTCCAACATCAGTGCGTTTAAGATGTAAAAGTCCAGAATGGCTCTCAAGATCTTAGCCTTCTATTTGAAAGAAAGGAGTACCTGAATCTAGATCACTGTGTGTGTGTGTGTGTGTGTGTGTGTGTGTGTGTGTGTGTGTGTGTGTGTGTGTGTGTGTATCACATATCATATAATATAATGTATATATAATAATGTATTATATATCTATGAAGCAACAAAGATATCCTTTAATAGGTGATTGAAGTCAACTTGGTACATCTAGACAGTGGTATATTCCTTAGT
The DNA here is from genome assembly GCA_902729485.2 of Mus minutoides. Classification (NCBI taxonomy): domain Eukaryota; kingdom Metazoa; phylum Chordata; class Mammalia; order Rodentia; family Muridae; genus Mus; species Mus minutoides. The sequence continues at coordinate 37,152 of CACVCL010020638.1, read as the reverse complement.
GCTAGACAAAAGACATGGAGGATCCTTAGGAAGTTATTGATAAGTGAATAAGACTGGTCTGGATAAGATGCACACATTTTATATTGCATGATAGCGAATATATGGTGTTCTGGAAAATGTAAAACTGAAGGTACACATGAGGTGACTCTAAGGGTGATGAGCAGGCAGGACACAGAACCGTTAGCTAAGTGGTAGGTTTAAATGATTATAGTGTGTTGGTGCACACTCATTGATGCTAAACCTGTACTTCTCTGGTGTGGGACATTGACAATAGGGGAGACTGTGGATGCATATTGGAATGGAGTATGTGGAAAATCTCTGCAATTGCCTCTCAGTGTTTATGTAATCCTAAAACAACTCTATAAGAATAGTCTTTAAGTAAATAAAAATAGCTCTCTAGGAGATCAATTCTCCCAGATAATCCATGTCAGCTCCTCCCAGGGCAACAAGTAAGCTGAAGGCAGACCTATCCCTCTCCTACTTCTTCTGGGATCCTACCCCACCCTCAGTCTCAACTCTAGCTCTGTAGTAGGAAACCCGATGTGCTCCCATTTCTTTCTGTCTCAACTCCCTAAGAGTTAACAAAGACCTTCTCCTCCACCATCCCTTCCCCACTCCTCATTCCATTATCCCAGCTTCCAAAGCAACAGGCATTCCTTGTAAATACACCAACTGAGCAGGCCAGAAAAACAGGCAAAAATAACCATCACACTCCCTAAAAATACAAAGAGAAACGCAAAGAAACAAAATACCCACCCAACAAAAACAAATCCAGAAATCATCATCTAGATCTATATTCATCTCAAACCCATATACCTAGATACAACCCCACCCTATTGGACACAAACAAATCAAAGAACAATAGAAATAGGGGAAAGAGAAGAAACCCAGCTTAAAGGCCCAAAAAATATTTTCAACAAAATCACAGAAGAAATTTTTCCTAACCTAAAGGACATAACTATAAAGATACAAAAGCATACAGAGCATTAAATAGATTGAACCAGAAAAAAAGTCCCCTTGCCATATAATAATCAAAACACTAAACATGCAGAACAAAGAAAACTAAAAACTATAAGGGAAAATACCAAATAACACAGAAAGGCAGACCTATTAGAATTATACCTGACTTCTCAATAGTGACTCTAAAATCTAGAAAGGCCCGAACAAATATGCTGCAGGCTCTAAAAGACCAGAGATGCCAGGTAAGACTATGATAGCCAGCAAAACTTACAATCACCATAGATGGAGAAAATAAGATATGCATTGAAAAAGTCAAATTTAATTACCACCTATGTTCAAATCCAGACCTAAGATTACCCCTGCAGACAGGGGCCAGGGAAGCATATGACGCCTGAGACAACCTCCAGCCCAGTGTCACCCAGTATGGTCAGGACAGAGCACTCCTAAAACCACCCAGGACACCCAGAGGCCCCAGATGCCACTAAGATTGGCAAGTAAATGGTAGAGAGATGAAAGAGAAAGAGAAGCAGAGTGAGGGGTACACAATGTATAGAGGCAGAACTAGAGATTCTTGGGTAGTGAAGGACAGCCTAATGTGAGTCACAGGTAAAGTTGCCTAAAACAATGGTGAGGTTCTTGCCTGTGGCCAAGTCTGGTTCATGCCCTGCAGCAGCAGGAATCTGTAACTACCAAAGGCCACACAGACTTCCCTGGTCTGGGCAGCCACCTAGGACCATATTATGCCTAATGGCAATGCCGAGCTGCTCCCACCACTTGCCTGGACATCTTGGAAGAGCTGGCCCCAAAGACATGAAAACAGAAGATCTGGCCCAGCTGCTCACCAGCTTCAGTACTCAGGAGAGTGGACCCCACAACTCACCTAGGAAGCAGAGTAGAGCTGGCCCTGGTTATAGGAGTTGCATATGACTGGACCTAGAGGGTGTGAGTATGTGAGGACTGGCCCTGCTACTCATCTGCCATGTGGTGGTGTGGCAGGCAGGAGAACTGGCCCTGAGGTCATGAGAGCAGGAGAGCTGTCCCTGCCCCTCACCTTCACCAGCTGCAACACTCAGCAGAGTGGACCCTACACCTCTTCTGGTCAGCACAGTAGAGCTGGCCCTGAGGTTGTAGGTGTAGGTGAGCAACCCTGAGGGCATGAAAGCAGGACAGCTGGCTCTGCTCCTTGCTGTCTGTGGCACTGGGTTGTGCTGGAGAGTTTCCCTGGTGGTGTGGATGCAGAAGACCTGGAGGGCTAAACAGCTTAGATCCAGGGCTTTTAGTTGGCCCTCTATATCAACCCCATATATGAACTTCTGGATTGTATGAAGGGACTGGTCCTACAGATCCGAAGCTGCAGGATCTCTATGACACAGGGCAACAATAGGATATCTAAGATGAGTTCCAGTGAAGATCCAGTATTGATGGTGTAACAGAAGCCAGAGGCCTTGAATTAGAGTGAAATTCATTGAAATTAACATTTGCAAATGCTCACCCCCAACAACCACTATTATACTTTGCACTGAAGATGTAAGTTTGCTGATGGTTTTGATCATTGTAAGTGTGCACATCTTTTGACTATTATGAATAATAATCTAATAGGTATTTATATGCATTTTGATTTGGGGTATGTGTTTCTACTTATTTTGAGCAGATATGAAAGTCTGGAATTGCTAGGGTGTATGATTATGTGTAACATAAAACATTACAATTGATCATGCTATTTTACATTCCAGCCAAAAATATAAGAGGTTTTCTGATTCGCCAAATCCTTGCTAACATTTACCATCAATCCTTATGATTAGAACTATTCTACTGAGTGTGGGATGGGATGTTGTGTATTTTCCATTTCCCTACTGACATGAGATGTTAAGCACTACCCCATGTGCTAATCGCTCATTCATATACCCTCTTGGATTAGGTGTCTGTCCAGATATTTTGTCCATTTTTGTTGGGATGCTTAACTTCTTTATTTGGGGAAGGGCGGTATGTATATATGAAATACACACCCTTTATTAGAGCTGTGATTGCAAACATTTTCTCCCTTTCTCTGGCTTGCATTTTCATTATTATAATGGTAGGTCTGGAAGCATAAAATGTATTGAAATTTGATGAGGTTCGATCTGTTAATTTTTTATACTATGGAGAAATCAAGCTTTTATTGTCATAGCTAATAAATCTTTGCCTTGCCCAAACTCTTAACGATTTCCCCCTATATTTTCTTTCAAAAGTCTTTGAACTTCTCATCTCCATCTGTGATTCACTTTGAGTATCTGTGCAGGAGGCAGTCTGGGTCTATATTTTCACATGGCTAAGCATTATCCATTGAAAAGTCTTTGAACTTACCTCTATCTCTGATTCACTTTGAGTGTCTGTACAGTTGGGAATCTAGTCTGCATTTGGTTTATATTTTCACATGTCTCAGAGTTATCTGCTGAAAAGAGACTGTATCTCTCTTGTACTGAATTATAATAATTCCTTTGAAAAATGTTAATTTGAGCAAAAACGTAAGAATTCACTTTCAGAATGCACTTCCTATATCTGTCCTATGCTAGTACTATGGCATCTTAGTGAAATTATAAAGTGAACATCTTTCCATTGTTCCTAGACAGATACCAAGTACCAAAGTTAAATCAAGACCAGATTAACGATCTAAACAGTCACATTTCCCCTAAAGAATTATAAGCAGTCATCAATAGTCTCCCAACCAAAAAAAAAAAAAGCCCAGGACCAGATGGGTTTAGTGCAGAGTTCTATCAGACCTTCAAAGAAGACCTAATTCCAACTCTCCTCAAAATATTCCACAAAATAGAAGCATAAGGTACTCTACCCAATTCATTCTATGAAGCCACAGTTACTCTGATACCTAAACTACACAAAGATCCAAGAAGAAAAAGAACTTCAGACCAATTTCTGTTATGAATATCAATGCAAAAATACTCAATAAAATCCTCACAAACCGAATCGAAGAACACATCAAAACAATCATCCATCATGACCAAGTAGGCTTCATCCCAGGGATGCAGGGATGGTTTCATATATGGAAATCCATCAACGTAATTCACTATAAAAACAAACTCAAAAACAAAAATCACACGATCATCTCATTATATGCTGAGAAAGCATTTGACAAAATCCAACACACATTCATGAAAAAAAGTCTTGGCAAGATCAGCAATTCAAGACCCATACCCAAACATAATAAAAGCAATCTACAGCAAACCAGTAGCCAACATCAAACTAAGTGGAGAGAAATTAAAAAGCGATCCCACTAAAATCAGGGACTAGACAAGGCTGCCCACTTTATCCCTACCTATTCAATATAGTACTTAAAGTCCTAGCCAGAGCAATTCAACAACAAAAGGAGATCAAGGGGATAAAAATTGGAAAGGAAGAAATCAAAATATCACTATTTGCAGATGATATGATTGTATATATAAGTAACCCTAAAAATTCCACTAGAGAACTCCTAAACCTGATAAGCAGCTTCAGTGCAGTAGCTGGATATAAAATTAACTCAAACAAATCAGTGGCCTTTCTCTACACAAAGGATAAACGGGCTGAGAAAGAAATTAGGGAAACAGCACCCTGTACAATAGTCAAAAATAATATAAAATACCTTGGTGTGACTAACTAAGGAAGGGTAGGAGCAGTATGATAAGAACTTCAAGTCTCTGAAGAAAGAAATTGAAGATCTCAGAAGATGGAAAGATCATGCTCATGGATTGGCAGGATTAATATAGTCAAAATTGCTATCCTGCCAAAAGCAATCTACAGATTCAATGCAATCCCCATCAAAATTCCAACTCAATTCTTCACTGAGTTAGAAAGGGCAATTTGCAAATTCATCTGGAATAATAAAAAACTTAGGATAGCAAAAACTATTCTCAACAATAAAAGAACCTCTGGTGGAATCACCATGCCTGACCTCAAGCTGTACTACAGAGCAATTGTGATTAAAAACTGCATGGCACTATGCCAGCAAGATAGTGCTGAAAGGGCCCTGATATAGCTGTCTCATTGGAGACTATACCAATGCCTGGCAAACATGGAGGTGGAAGCTCACAGTCAGCTATTAGATGGAACACAGGGTTCCCAAGGAAGGAGCTAGAGAAAGTACCCAAGGAGCTGAAGGGGTCTTCAACCCTATAGGTGGAAGAATAACATGAACTAACTAGTACCCCCTGAGCTCATGTCTCTAGCTGCATATATAGAAGAGNTTAAAAAAAAAAAAAAAAAAGAAAAGAAAGGATGGACCATCCCTAGACTACCCCACCCGGGGATCCATCCTATAATCAGCCACCAAAAACAGACACTATTGCATATGCCAGCAAGGTTTTGCTGAAAGGACCCTGATATAGCTATCTCAGTGCCTGGCAAATACATAAGTGGATGATCACAGTCATCTATAGGATGGAACACAGGGACCCCAGTGGAGGAGCTAGAGAAAGTACCCAAGGAGCTGAATGGGTCTGCAACCCTATAGATGGAACAACAATATGCACTAACCAGTACCCCAGAGCTCGTGTCTCTAGATGCACATGTAGCAGAAGATGGCCTAGTCGGCCATCACTGGGAAGAGAGGCCCCTTGGTCTTGCAAACTTTATATGCCCCAGTACAGGGGAATGCCATGGACAAGAAGTGGGGGTGGGTGGGTTGGGGAGCAGGGCAGGGAGAGGGTATAGGGAACTTTCCGGATAGTATTTGAAATGTAAATAAAGAAAATATCTAATAAAAAAGAGATATCAAAACAAAACAAAACAAAACAAAAGAATATTCTGTCAGCAGAATTTCTTTGAGAAGACTGTAGAAATATTTTTGGCAAACACATGAAAGACAACTAAGACAGAAATATCTCCACTTGCTTATATTCATCATTAATGTCTAGCCTTTGTCATGGCATAAAGATGTTTTTCATATATTGCTCATGATCACATTGCAAAATATTAAGCTACCCAAGGAATCTTTGTTGTAAGTACCAATTAATCCATCAAAACAAGTTAAAATAGCTGCATACACTGCTGTGATTGCTAAGAAGATGCAGTGGTGCCTCCCTGGTAAGTATGTCTCGTTTATGTTTGTTTGATACGTTTTCAAGGAAATATGCTAAGGAGGCCACAAAAATATGTGATAAAATTGGCCTGGTTCTTTTTACTTGACAGATAATATTAGATGTTGCCACTTGCATATGAATTTACTATCCAATAAATTTTAATGGCTTTTTTATATATGGGTAAAGCAAAATGAACATTACAAGCTCAGGATCTCAGAAACATACAAGCACTAAAACCAGCATAGCATTTTTGCAATCAAACCCATACTTATGGCTCTTGGATAGAGCCTACATTTCAGATGCTCCTATGAGCACTCTATACAGTGCTGTTCCTATAACCAAAGTCATCTTAGAGTTGTGGAGAATCTTTTAGCGATCTTTCACACCAGAGAGAAATCTCCCACCTATCTCTGCACTAACATTTTCTATGCTGAGCTTCACTATTCATTGTGATGGATGATGTGAGAGTTCCTTCTACGTGGAGCTTCAAGGCACATCATAAAATAAGACTTTTCTCAGTAAAACTTGCCGTTTGATGTTCATGGGATAGAAAGTTTATCACAGTATCAAATCACCCTTCAACTAGATTCACCTGGCTTCCTGTGTTCATCACTCAGTGTGAGCCAGTGTAGCACACCCCTCTCCTCCTTAGATCATCACAGGTACCACATATCTCTGCTGTGTCTTCACATGAAAGATGCTTGCAGTAAGGGACTCTCTTCATGAATAACTTTGAAAAATGTTCTTAAGGTCCTTATCCAGGAGAAAGAGTGCTACCTCACTTTAGGAAGTCGAGCTACTGGTATTTTCACAGGATCTGTATAGTCTACTATAGCAGTGAGATCAGCTAAGTGACCACTTTTACATGTCTTAAAACCAATGAGCAAAGGTATCTGGCCCTTGAGGCTTGTTGAAGAACAGTATCTCTGTATGTCTCACTTGTATTGGAAAATAAATCCTTACAACCTCTGAAGAAACAAGGTTACTCATTACCACCACATCTTGGGTGAACCTTGTGTGTTCAGTAACAATTACAACAGCAACAGCAACAATAATAACATCACTGCTTACATTTACTGGTAAACTCTCTAACTTCCCACAGAATGTCTAAATCCATGAATAACCTAGCACTGGCCACATTAGAGCTATTTAGGAGTAATTAATTTTTTTCTTTTATAATAGACCAACCATAATAGAGAAAGCCAGGCATAAAACAATGTTAGACCAGCCATGTTTCCTTCATCTATGCAAGGAGAAATACATGAGCTTAGCTGGCAACTTCTGACAGCATTGCAGAACACTGCTTTTAAATTTTAGCCTGCACATGAATCATCTAAGATCTTTAAGGATTCAGGAGCAGAAAGTCTGGGTTAGAAACTGAACCTCTGTGTTCAACAATTTCTGAAATAATGCTGATTCTGCTAGTTTCTTAGCTGGGAACTGGATCCAGACCCTCTACAGCAACAGCAAGGGTTCTTAACCACTGAGCCATCCCTCCAATTTTAGGACATCCAATTTCAGGAATAAATGGGTAAGTTCAGTGAGGCACATTATTGAAAAAACATGTCTGCATGTGCCACAGACCCTTTAGGCCTCTTGTCTGCATGGGTCGAGTTCTCTGAAGCAAGTGGGCAAGGGTTCGGCAAGTGGGTGACAAACAGAGACCACACAAGAGGGTGTTTAGAATCTGAATGTAATTTGTCAAACGGAGCATCAGACTTTTATACAGAAGAAAATAGGGAAGTTAGGTGACACACCAGCAAAATAACAAAACAGTAATGCAAGCTGGGAAGGACTGGCAGGAACCAACTGGGATAAGATTCAAGGTTAACAACTGGGATCAAAAACAATTCCACCTAAGGTCAGCTTAAACTTAGAAGCCAGGGGCAAGGGATTCATGCCCTTGCTATAGTCCACCTTCCCCCTAGGCCATTGTAAATACTGGTATATGGGTGTAACTCAACTAGCTATAGTTCTAAGTAACTACTCTAGTTCCTTCTCAGGTCACAAACTTCCTTATTCCTAGATAGTGGTGAATTCCTGTGTAGGGTAGTGACTTAGCTATACTTTGCTAAGGTTGGATCAAGGACTGCCTAGAATCTAACTTAGCTATATGTCAAAATATGAATCCTTAGGAGCACTTATAATGAAGCAATATTAAGGGAAAGCACACAGATCTGTTTACCAACTAAAGCAAGGACATTGGAACATTCTTTATACAAGATGCCACAATTCCAGGAGACTAAGTTTCCTTGAGCTTTTCCAGCCTCTGGGGGGTGGGTCACTACTGGAGTGGATGTAGCATGCATGTGCTAAAATGTCCATTCTTCAGTATTTTATTTTACATTCAGACTGCTTAGAACTTAAAATACCAACTAAGAATGTGAGTTTAAGAGAAGAGAGGGGAGGGCACAGGACAAGTTCAGAAAGGTTAAAGAGCAAATACCCAGCCCTTTTTGATGATGCATTCCAAGTGGGCAGATGTGTGTGTTATACTGCAAAGTAGATTACAGAAAAAGGAAAAGCATGCTGGAGAAGAAGATCAGGGTGGACACAGAATATGTTCAGAGAGGTTAAAACGCAAATTCCAGAAACTTTGTGTGGCCTATATGTACAGGGAAATGGAGTTCTGGGAAAATTGCTAAGAAGGGAAGAGGTGGGTGGGGGATGGATGTGGAGCCTACCCAGAGTGAAGGAGAAATAGGAAATGAGAAAGGCAACAGTTTAGACTTAGGTTAAGTTAAATAAGTGACCATCTACATAGGAAACCACATGCGGGCTGTGCTGAGAAGAAACTCCAGCTACAAACAGGAACAGAGATGGAATGGGGAACAAAATAAAGATTTTAAAAGTAAACAAAATAAAGCTGGAGAAGATAGGAGGTCTAGGTACAGAAGGGTGGACTCATAGCAAAGAACCCTGGGAGAAATAGATGTATCTATTTACAGTTGTGTCTGCTCAGGCCCACACAACAGGCATATCCTGTTGTGGTTACTACCTCCCCCACACCTTCACCTGTATATGTATTCAGTTCACTGTCAGATGTAGACTCTGAGATTCCCCTTACCCTCAATCCCAGGTCTGTCTGGACTACCTGTATTCACCATTCACCATTACCTTCATCCAAGGGCATCCCGATCATGCATTCATTTCTTTGCTACCTCAATATCACAAACTCCAATATTATCTCATTTAAAATCTCAAAACCAGGATCAGAGTTTAGTCCATTGTGGTAACTTAAAACTTGGTGATGACAGGTAAAACCAGGAGGAGAATTCTCATTATATATAAAAATATAATGTAGGATCTCAGAAATATCTTGGAGACAAGGGTAGAAAGTGGGCTGCCTTTTGAGAATTTACTCTGCCAACAAATATTTGCAAGGTTTATAATACTAAGTGATTAGTAATCTATTGAGAAAGAAAGATAATTATCTGTGGTGTATGAAATTCTAGTGAGAAAATACTTGTTTAAAAAGAAAAAAAAGAAAAAAAAACAAAAAGCAAAGCAACAACAACAACCACAAAAAAAAAAAAAAAAAAAAAAAAAAAAAAACAAGCATGGATACCACCATGGCACATCTGTAATCCTCACAACTAGAAGGCTATAGCAGGAGGATGGCTATTCCAGGCCAGCCTTAGCTGAACGGCAAGACCCTGTCTCAAAATACATAGACACAGATGCACATGTGCATGTGCACACACACACAAACACACACTCACACACGATGTCAAAGACCAGCCTTGGCACCACAGGCCTGGAAGTGAGGTGTGGCATCAGCAATTGGGGTCAGTGCTAAAGCAGCTGAAGGGTGTCAGTCCTGAGAGCAGCTGACTGGGGCTGCTGCCTGTGGTAGCCATAGATTAAAAAGAAAAGAGGGGAAAATCAAACACACATACACACAGAGCGGTTGAAGCAAATCAGGCTCCAATAACTTCATACATACAAATACATCAGGCAGACAGAAAAACAGACAGGCAGATGGATGGATGGATGGATATACATATTCACACATTGAGTGAATGGAGCAAAGCTCTAACAGGCAGGATCCAAGCATTTCACACACACACACACACACACACACACAAACATACACACACACACTTATGTATATGTATGTGCATGTGCATATACACATATACACACAGTTGGTGGATGGAGCAGACTCAAACACACACTTTATTTTTTTCTTCCAAACCTTATAGATCCCAGCAAAATCTTTCAAACAGTATAAAATTACAATGTGATTACATTCTATTTTTCTTTTAGTGAAAGACTATGAAAAAACAGTATGTTGCCCAATGCCTTCATGTGAAAAAAAAAAACATAAAGAAAACAAATTATTCCCAAGAACCACATTCTTGTTATAGAGGTAAGCAAGCAGCAAAGTGTGAGCAAGCAGGGTAGTTTTATCAGCTAGTCTATCTACTGACAGGCAGCAATTTTTGGTTACAAAGAAAGGATCAATTATTTTATTATTTATCTTAAAAGTAATCTTGTAAGAATCTTAAAAGAATCACAAATCTAAACTTTTATATAAAAAAATCAGCCATGGTCATATCTACTTTAAATTCTCAGAATGTATATCTACTCGTCAACAATTGGTATTAAAGCAGATGAAGTATATAAAGGCAAAAATAGGTATAAGAAATCAACCATCCCAAATCCAGCCTTGGTGAATCACATCAGCCAGTGCTTCCATTGTTCTTGTTCCCTGACCATAAACGGTCCTTAGCTTTACTATAATAGTGTGCTTTCTGAACTTCACATTGTTCAAACATCAGAGCCAATAGTAAAAACATCTCAGCCTAGCTTCACTATTTTATTTTTCCAAATGCTTTCTAAGAGTGGTGGTCATTGCTGACCATCTATATCTCTAAGTTCTTTCCTAGGATTATTGAATCATTAATCTGCTCTAGCAGCAATGCCTGAAAGAGATCAAGCAGTCTTGTTGTGATTTCCAGAAATACTGCCCAGTGAGGGACTAGAAGGTCTCATAAAGTCTTCATACAATTCTTAGATCAAGAGGAATGTGAGGGCAACAAGCAGAGCATGACTCCACAACATCATGAAGTCCTCGGGACATATAGTCCTCCGAGCCATGCCTTCAAAACACACCCACTCCATGAGTTTTAAAGCCATTTGTTGTTCTTCCTGCACAGCCCTTGGCATGCACATGTGCACTTACACACACACACACACACACACACACACACACACACACACACCATCCAGTTTTTCCTGAGGTCTCCAACCTCATGTTTAATTCTCAAGTTGTTCTTACATGCCCATCACATTCGTCATTTTTCTCACTGCTGTGACAAAATGACTGACAAATCAACTTGAGGAAGCAAAGAAGGTTTTCGCTCAGCTCACAGTTTGGGGAGGTGATCTATCACTATGGGGAAATCCTGGAGGCAGGAGGTCGAGTCACTTAGACACACTGTGTCCACAGACAAGCCAGTAGAGATAATACTGGTACTTAATGAGCTTGTTCATTTGTAACTCCATCCACTCCTGAAAAGATCCTGAGAAAAATGTAACAGGTCACAAAGACCCTGAAACTGGGAAGACAGATTTCACTATTAGCAGAAAGTCTTTATGTAGCTGAGTATAATAGCCTGAATCTGTGTGTATGCCCATATTGTTCTTTGAATTCATGTATTTGCCAACCGATACAGCTCACTGCCAAGTGTTTGTAGTTTGGTTGATGGATTGAGATACAGCTCACTGCCAAGTGTGTGTGGTTTAGTTGCTGGACTGAGATTGAAAATTTTCACTTTGCACCTGTGCACCTGAGCATGAAAATCTTGTACCCATTTCTTCTGTAGAAAGAATAGATATTGTTAGATCAGGAAAATTCTCTACTTCCTCCTCCTTTCCCCCTTGAGGGCCCATAAATATTGGGTCCTCTTTTCCCTCGGGGTTGACTCCTCTATCCATTTCTGGGATATGAGTTGTCCCCAGAGCTCTGGCTTTCCCCCAAATAAAGCCTCATGTGATTTACATCAAGACTGTTTCTCCTGAGCGATTTGGGTTGTCGCCTTTCCTGAGTCAGAACATGAGAGTCCTTACGTTCCGGGTCTTTCAGTCCATGGAATGCTGTCACTGTCACTCCTCAGTTAACCTAACACAGATGTTCCCACAGGTTTGACTCCCAGATGACTCTGGTGGTTTGAATAGAAATGACTCCCTTAGACTCAAAAGCATGGCCAGTCTCAAGAACAGTAACTACGACAGTAACTCTAGACTTTGTCAAGATGATAATATAAGTCATCATACCTATCAACAGCATTAAACTCTTTATCCCAAGTTGTGACGTCACTCAGACTTGAAGTATTAAATACCATCTAGATGCCAGTGATTCCCAAATGATATTTCCAGTATACACTTCTCCAGAAAACCTCAGAACCCTATATCTACTCAGTCTCTCTGTGTGTCTGTTAAGTACCTGAGGGGAACTATGTCCACACAGGAGCACTGTTACTCCCCAGATCGTTCCACACACTTCCTTTTCTCATCTAGTCAATCGTACTTTTGGAGATGATCAGAACAAAAACTTAGTCTCATATTTACATTCTCTCTCCTCACACATCTCACCTGGCCTATCAGCAAATACTGTCTTACACATATATTATTAATGGCGCCATTTCTTTCCACCTTCACTGCCACCACCCTGGTCCAAGTCTGTGTCATTTCTTATGTTAGTTATAGCAGAGGCTTTCTAGCTCATGCCCTAATTTTCAAACTCCATCTTTTCTGTATTTAGCTTCTGATCATGTCACTATTAAACAATCCTAGAGTTGGCCTTTATTTCACCTATGCTAGATCTTAGGTGCTCTGAATGTCTATCCTCTATATAATTGGGAAGAGATATGGTCTGTTCTAGAATGCAGCCTACAATTTTCAACCATGAAGTAATTTTCTAAAATATGTGTCCCACTGTACTTAGAAAGAAACCAACACAGACCTGATTTGCAATGATGATGGGCATCTCTCTTTCAGATACTTTCTGAATGATGATGTCAGAGCAGTTAGATGGACAGGAATCTTTTTTTCATTTAAAATTTCCCCCATAAATCATAGTTCAATGTCTTGCAAGGGATACTGTGAGTCCATTTGTGTAGCTCCCAGAATCTCTGTCTTATTTTGGAAACAATAGAATTGCAAAGTAATCAACCAGAACCAAGATTTAAAGATGGAAAAAAACCTACTTCAGCTGACATCATTCAAAAAGCGATAGTTAAGATGATCTCAGCGAATTTGGGGTTATTTATTTTTCTTTTCCTTTTTCAAACCCAAAGAACAAATTCCTTTACTGCTAAGCCACAAATATTTACTGCTCACCTCAGGCTAAACCACACATTGGCTTTCCTACTCTGATTATGTAGGAGATGGGGAGCAGAAAGACAGAATTCAAATGGAAAGACAATAGTCCAGATCTTTGTACAAGAGAGCTCATCTGCCAACCAAAGAAATGCATGGGGCTAAAACAGACCCGGAACAGATGCAAAGCAGTGTGTTTCTTTTACAGTTCTACTAACTGAAACGTAGAGAAACAAAAAGTAAAGATAGAGAGTATAATAAATAATGTTGGGTTATGTTTAAAAACAACAAGAAGCGCCCGTCAGTCGTGGTGCATGCCTTTAATCCCAGCATTTGGGAGGGAGAGGCGGGAGAATTTCTGAGTTCGAGACTGGCCTGGTCTACAGAGCGAGTTCCGGGACACCCAGGGCTACACAGAGAAACCTTGTCTCAAACAAACAAACAAAAACAAGAAGCTATTAAAATAATCAACACATTTAAGATTAAGTTAAGGAAGGACAGAAGAATGACTTCTGCAAAAACTGTGGGTCCCTTAAGAACTCCCCAAGAGTAAGTGGTACACCCTTCGCAGGTGCACCACTGAGCCCTGCTGGAGCTTGGGACACTGGAAACAATGCACACCTCTGAGCTCTACTAGCAGCCCAGAGCAGTGAAAGGGCAGAGCTCCCCAAGGGGCTGGAGCCACACCACGTTTGCAGGGAGCAGGTATAGCAGGATCAAGACATAAGAGATCGTGACACTCAGAATTTAATCTGAGTCCGAAGATTCCTGCCTGATACAGCCATGACCTCTAGTTATGTAGGAGAACCTCGTTGCTTACTTCTCTGTGCTATTAACAAGAATTCGCATCTTAAAGCTTCTCTGTGTCTCAAAGGTCATGACACAGACGACGGAATAAGCTGTTTGCACACTAAGTGGCAGGAGACACACCTCCAGAGGCAATGGAGCCAGTGGTCCCTGATATGTGTATGTGACTACATTCATAGAATGTGCTCCACATACTGAACATGTAGGGGTGAGGGGGGCTGCTATAGTGTTATAGGTAGTTGGAGTCAAAACACGTAAAAAAGTTCATTGCCAATCAAACCTTAAATTTAACTGCATGTTTACCTCTGATGTCTGTGTGGATAACTAACACATTTCAAAGAGAAGCTGAAAGAATAGAGTGCATGTCTATCAGATTGATCCAGGTTTATTATAATTCAGCTATTCATAAAGTAGAATAGAAATTTTTCAAAATTTTAAAGTAGAAAATCTGAGACAAATACAAAACTAGACAAGATCATGAAGCAATACATTGACATTATGTATATATATATATATATGTATATGTATATGTATATGTATATGTATATGTATATGTATATGTATATGTATATGTATATGTATATATTGTTCTAGGAATACACATTAAAAAGTTCAACTCAGCTTGAAAAGAGAAAATTAAGTTGGCTTCAAATTATTCATAGCAAGATTAACAATAGAATACAGAGAGGCATTCAACAAATTTAAAGAGATATAACATATAAAACTAAAACCTTTGGTGAAGGTTAGCAATGAGTTATTTATGAAATTATATATTCATAACTACTAACTTTAACATACAATTAAACTTGTTATAGATGCAGGAGTTAATGAAACAGGACTGTCTTAAAATTTAATTTACATAATTTAAAACAATACATGATATATTGTTTACAACAATAAAGGGTACAATATAAAACAACCTTCAAAGTGTGTATATCAAAAAAAATGTAGTTCCAGCACTAATAAACCAAAATGATGGTAAATGTTGGGAAGACAGAAACAAAGCAAGATTTTATCCTATGCAATATAAAGGAGATGACAGCAATGATAGTAGGATGAATAGACTCCAAACAAGATGAATATTCCACAACACCACAACACCACAACACCACAACACCACAACACCACCAGTGTTCTCTTTCCAATTGTTGAGGGAACTTGTGAAACTTCACACACTGAACCACAGGAATGAATGCCTATAGACCCTGTGGTCCAGGGACAATATGGGTCACCCAGACAGCGAGAGGCATATTTTGTAGCTACTGTTTTGCATCCCCGTTGGTAGGAGGTATCACTTATGATCTCTTCATTCTGCCATCCATCTCTTGTCCTTTAACTTTGCTTGCACGCATGCCTACTCCAAATAATGACATTCTCTACCCTTAAGTGTAATTCTTCATTGACAAGTTACTAAGTCCTGGTCTATGGAATACAAGGAATATGATGTTTGCATCTTCAGGAAAATGCACTAAAAGGGAAAAGCTCTCTTCTCTATCTCTCCTCTGCCTCGTTATCTGGGACAAAAATAACATGGGCTCAGCTGCATTAGCTGTCCTGGAGATGAAATGATCTTAGATTGGATGATGGATATGATAGTACAATATCCAGATTAAGCTTATTTAAAAAAAATACAGGGCTAAGGAAATTGCTGAATGTATAAGAATATTGTGCAAGCCTGAGCACCTGAGTTCAAATCCCCAGAAGCCATGTAAAAAAGCTTGGCTGCAAGTGTTTGTCATTTCAGTGTGGCAGGGAAGAAACAGGCAGATCCATGATGCATGCTAACCACGTTAAGGAGAGCATGTCTGGTTCCATGAAACACCTTGTCTCGAACAGTAATGTGGAAAGCACTAGAGGAAGCTCTTTCTTACCTCTTCAGTTTTACCTGCACTATAAATGTATGAACACATATATGTGTACATGCACACACACACACACACACACACACACACACACACACACACACACACAGAGAGAGAGAGAGAGAGAGAGAGAGAGAGAGAGAGAGAGAGAGTTAATTTACACAAGCATCCGTCCACTTCAGGATTTTCCCAGAGAGAGAGGAACTTATTTCCATCTTGCTTAAATGACTACTTTCTAATTTTCCATCAAGTGAAACAACACAAACTACTCACTGGTCCATGAAAGACATAAATGCATTCATTTCTTTCTATCTCCAACAGTCATCTGTAGTCACTTAGTAAAATGTGTGTTTCTAAAATGTTCTTGGAAAAAAAAAAAACAGTGCATGATGTCTTCCATTGCCGGGATAACTTGTTTTTTTGTTTTGTTTTGTTTTGTTTTGTTTTGTTTAATTACTTTTCTATTTCATGATTTTTTAATTATTTTCTATTTCATGGTTTTTAAATTATTTTCTATTTCATTTTGGCACAAATTCAGTTGTGCTAAAATGATTAAAGTTGAATGTCTTAGAGGCTCAAACACCAAGCTCTAGTCTACCATGTGTGCGTGTGACCATGTATGGCCCTGTGTGCCTTTTGTAAGTGTGAGACCTTGTGTGGCCATGGCTGCTGTCCTGTTCTGCTCTATCTCTTCTGTTCTTTTTCAAAGGGAAGCACACTACTACCCTTCAAATTCAGATTCTTTGGCTCCAAAATAATCCACATATTAAATCATGATCTTGCCTTAAGAGGTGATCCTAAGATGGTAATGATGTCCATAATCTTATCATTCAGCAGTCAACAGCACAAGGAGGATGGTTTACATATTGATAAGTCACTGTTTATTTTGAAATACTGAAATCAAATCGTATGAGAATTTAATTAGTAGAAGTTGAACCAATATACGGGTTACTGTGCAGACATTGGCCAAGTCCAAGAACCACACCACACAACCAGTCACATAAATGGCACAGAAATATCACCCAGAAACCCCGTTACAAAGATAGGATATTTAAGGGAGTGACACCAAGTTCCTGAGGAGCTTGTGCTTTGTCAAGAAGTACAATAAGAAAGGCCTGAAGAAGATACAGGCCAACAACACAAAGAAAATTAGTGCATGTGCAGAGGCCATCAAGGCCCTTGTGAAGCCTAAGGCCAGAGCCCAAGATGCCAAAGACCCCAGTCACAAACTCAGCTGTCTAGCTTTCATCACTCACTGCAAACTTGGGAAGCAGATTAGAGGCTACATGGCCAAGGGTCATAGGCTTTGCCAACCAAAGCCCGAGGTTCACACCAAGGCAGAGGCCACCACAGCTCCAGCTAAGGCCCAGGCTTGTTCTCTGCTTAGTACAAAGATGCCCATGCCCCAGTGAAGGCCCCACAGAAAAGGATCCTGCCAATGTGAAGACAGATGGATCGCTGAGACACACCTACCTGCAGACTGTTTGCAGATGACCAGTGTCCTGTGCTGTTTTTTACAAATAAACTTGAAGCAAGAGAGAGAGAGAGAGAGAGAGAGAGAGAGAGAGAGAGCAAGAGAGAGAGAGAGAGAGAAAAGTATAATCAACTCTTTTCCCCTTGAGTTAAGTGATCTGAGTAAAGTAGTGTCCCTATTCAGGATCTGCAGGATTTGTCTAAATCAAAAAGGTCCAATGGTTACAAAGTAAATTGAATTGTACTTTCATGAATTTTGTCTTTTGGGGGATTATTATTGCTGTGACCAAAAGCAACTTGGAAGGAAAGGATTTATTTGGTTTACACTTCCCCACCACAAAGGAAATCAGGACAGGAACGTAGGGCAGGAACCTGGAGACAGGAGCTGAGGCAGAAGCCATGGAGGAGTGCTGCTTACTGCCTTGTTCCACATAGCATGCCCAGCCTGCTTTCTCTCTCTCTTTTCTTTTCTCTTTTAATGAATATTTTATTTAAATTTCAAACATTATCTCCTTTCCTGGTTTCCCCATCCTCCCCAAAACCCCCTATCCCATCCTCCCTCCCCTGCTTCTATGAGAGTGTTCCTCCACCCACCAACCTACTCCCATCTCCCCACCCTCAATTCCCCTACACTGGGGCATCTATCGAGCCTTCATAGAACCAAGGACTTCTCCTCCCATTGATGCATGACAAGGCCATCCTCTGCTATGTATGCAGCTGGAGCCATGTGTACTCCCTGGTTGGTGGTTTAATCTTTATGAGCTCTAGGGTGTCTGGTTGGTTGATGTTGTTCTTCCCATGGGGTTATAAACTCCTTCAGCTCCTTCAGTCCTTTCTCTAACTCCTCTATTAGGAACTCTGTTCTCAGTCCAATGGTTGTCTAGAAGCATCTCCTCTGTATTTGTCAGGCTCTGGCAGGTCCTCTCAGGAGATAGCCATATCAGGCTCCTTTCAGCATGCACTTCTTGGCATCCACAATAGTGTCTGGGTTTGGTAACTGTATATGGGATGAATATCCAGGTGGAACACTTTCTGCTCTATACTTTATCTCCATATTTGCTCCTGTGAGTATTCTGTTCTCCTTCTAAAAACCAAAGAACCCACACTTTGGTCTTCCTTCTTATTGAGCTTCATGTGGTTTTATCTTGGTTATTTGGAGCTTTGGGGCTAATATCCACTTATCAATGAGTGCATAGCATGTGTGTTCTTTTGCAGTGGGATTACCTCCCTCGGGATGATATTTTCTAGTTCTATCCATTTGCGTAAGAATTTCACAAATTCATCATTTTTAAGAGTTGAGTAGTAAGTACTCCATTGGATCTGGTTTCTTATAGAACCCAGGACTGATAGATCTGGGTGGCCCCACCCACAGTGGGCTGGGTCCTTCTACATCAGTCACAAATTAAGAAAATGACCTATCAGTAGCATATCAGAGTACCTGTCCCTGGACCCCCAAGCCTGCTGTCTGTCCTAACCAGGGCCACAAGAGGCCTACTCTAACCAGGGATCTGATGGGTTTAGTGGAGAATTCTATCAAACCTTTAGAGAAGACATAATACAAAATACTCTTCAAACTCTTCCACAAAATAGAAAGAGAAGGAACACTGCCCAAGTTGCTCTATGAAGCCACAATTATGTTTATAAGACCCAACAAAGATGAGATTTTGTATCTTCATTCCTCCCTCTCTCCCTCTATTCATGGCTTTTCAAATCTAAGAATGTGATCTGGGGTCACCTACAGTGCCCTGCCCTTTGATTGCTACCCTTCTAAAGCTGGTTACTTTGTTTTTGTCTTCCTCAACCCTCCTCCAGTTGTTTTATATAGTAATAGTCTCTTGTGATTTTCCTCCAGTTTTTAATTTTTAATATATTGCCTGAAAAATTTACCACTCTTGTTGCTTATGTAAATACAGATAAATCAAAACTATAATTTTACAATAAAGTGTAATTTTTCACCTCTCAAAGAAAAGAAAGAAAGAAAGAAAGAAAGAAAGAAAGAAAGAAAGAAAGAAAGAAAACTTCAGACCAATCTCCCTTATGAACATTGATGCAAAAATACTCAATAAAATTCTTGTCAACCGAATCCAAGAACACATCAAAACGATCATTCACAACAATCAAGTAGGCTTCATGCCAGGGATACAGAGATGGTTCAATATACAGAAATCCATCAACATAATCCACTATATAAACAAACTAAAAGAAAAAAAAAACACATGATCATTTCATAAGATGCTGAAAATGCATTTAACAAAATTCAGCATTCCTTCATCTTAAAATTCTTGGAAAGATCAGGAATTCAAGGCCCATACCTAAACATAGTAAAAGAAATATACAGCAAACCATTAGCCAACATCAAACTAAATAGAGAGAAACTTGAAACAATTCCACTAAAATCAGGGACTAGACAAAGCTGCCCAATTTCTCTCTCTCTGTCTATTCAACATAGTACTTGAAGTTCTAGCCAGAGTAATTGGACAACAAAAAGAGGTCAAAGGGATACAAACTGGAAAGGAAGAAATAAAAATATCACTATTTGCAGATGACATCATAGTATACTTAAGTGATCCCAAAAACTCCACCAGAAAACTCCTACAACTGATAAAGAATTTCAACAATGTGGCCAAATATAAAATTAACTGAAACAAATTAGTAGCCTTCCTATATGCAAAGGATAAACAGGCTGAGAAAGAAATTAGGAAAACAACATCCTTCATAATAGTCACAAATAATATTACATACCTTGGTGTGACTCTAATCAAGCAAGTGGAAGATCTGTATGACAAGAACTTCAAATCTCTGAAGAAAGAAATCAAAGATCTCAGAAGATTGAAAATTTTCCCACACTCATGGACTGGCAGGATTAATATAGTAAAAGTGGTCATCTTGCCAAAAGCA
The DNA here is from genome assembly GCA_902729485.2 of Mus minutoides. Lineage (NCBI taxonomy): Eukaryota > Metazoa > Chordata > Mammalia > Rodentia > Muridae > Mus > Mus minutoides. The sequence goes on along the minus strand of CACVCL010020638.1, from coordinate 16,775 downwards.
ATCTACAGATTCAATGCAGTCACCATCAAAATTCCAAATCAATTCTTCATAGAGTTAGAAAGAGCAATTTGCAAATTCATTTGGAATAACAAAAAAACCTAGAATAGCTAAAACTATTCTCAAAAATAAAAGAACTTCTAGGGGAATCACTATCCTTGACCTCAAGCTGTATTACAGAGCAATAGTGATTAAAAAAACATAAAACAAAAAACAAAAAGCACTGTAAGGTATGGGCATAGAGATAGACAGGAAGATCAGTGGAATAGAATTGAAGACCCAGAAAGGAACCCACACACATATGGTCACTTAATATTTGAGAAAGAAGCTAAAACTATCCAGTGGGGGAAAAAAGATAGCATTTTTAACAAATGGTGCTGGTTCAACTGACAATCATCTAGTAGAAGAATGCAAATTGATACATTTTTAACTCCTTGTACAAAGCTAAAGTCCAAGTTGATCAAGTATCTCTACATAAAACCAGATACACTGAAACTTATAGAGGAGAAAGTGGGGAAGAGGCTCGAACACATGGGCACAGGGGAGAAAATTCCTCAATAGAACACCAATGGTTTTAGCTTTAAGATCAACAATAGACAAATAGGACCTCATAATATTGCAAAGCTTCTGTAAGGTAAAAGACACTGTCAATAGGACAAAAAAACAACCAGCAGATTGGAAAAGATCTTTACCAATCCTACACCTGATAAAGAGCTAATATCCATTATATACAAATAACTCAAGAAGATAGACTCCAAAAATTCAAATAAGCCTATTAAAAAATGGGGTACAGAGCTAAACAGAGAATTCTCAACTGAGGAATATGAAATGGCCAAGAAGCACCTAAAGAAATGTTCAACATCCTTAGTCCTCAGGGAAATGCAAATCAAAACAACCCTGAGATTCCATCTCATACCAGTCAGAATGGCTAAGATCAAAAACTCAGGTGATAGCAGGTATGGCAAAAATATGGAGAAAGGGGAACACTCCTCCATTGCTGCTGGGATTGCAAGCTGGTACAACCACTATGGAAATCAGTCTGGAGGTTCCTCAGAAAATTGGGCATAGTACTACCTGAGGTCCCAGCTATACCACTCCTGGACATTTACCCAGAAGATGCTCCAACATTTAATAAGAACACATGCTCCACTATGTTCATGGCAGCCTTATTTATAATAGCCAGCAGCTGGAAAGAAACCAGATGTCCTTCAACAGAGGAATGGACACAGAAAATGTGGTACATTGACAAAATGGAGTACTACTCAGCTATTAAAAATGAAGAATTCATGAAATTCTTAGGCAAACGGATAGAACTAGAAAATATCATTCTGAGTTAGGTAACCTAATCAGAAAAAAAACACACATGGTATGCACTCATTAATAAGTGGATATTAGCCCCAAAGCTCCAAATAACCAAGATACAATTCACAGACTGCATGAAGCTCAAGAAGAAGGAAGACCAAAGTATCGACACTTTGGTCCTTCTTAAAAGGAGAACAAAATACTCACAGGAGCAAATATGGAGATAAAATGTAGAGCAGGACTGAAAGAAAGGCCATCCAGAGACTGTCCCACCTGGGGATTTCCACCATATACATTTACCAAACCCAGACACTATTGTGGATACCAAGAAGTGCTTGCTAAAAGGAGCCTGATATGGCTGTCTCCTGAGAGGCCCTGCCAGAGCCTTACAAATACAGGGATGGATGCTTGCAGCCAACCATTGGTCTGAGCACAGTATCCCCAATAGAGGAATTAGAGAAAGGACCGAAGGAGTTGAAGGGGATTGCAAGCCCACAGGAAGAACAACAATATCAACCAACCAGGCTTCCAAAGCTCCCAGGGACTAAGCCATCACCAAAAATATGCATGGCTCCAGCTACATAAGTTGCAGAGGATAGCCTTGTCATGCATCAATGGGAGGAGAGATCCTTGGTCCTATGAAGACTTGATAGATGCCCCAGTGTAGGGGAACTGAGGGCAGGGAGGTGGGGTGTGTGGATGGGTGGAGGAACACTCTCATAGAAGCAGGGGGAGGGAGGATGGAATAGGGGGGTTCCTGCGCATGGGGGGGGCATAACATTTGAAATGTAAATAAAGAAAATATCCAATAAAAAGTCAAAAATTAATAAATATGTGAGATAAGAGAATTTTTTAAAAAAGGAAATGATAGAATTTGAAAAAAATGTACATTTCTGTAAAAAAAATTATTTAAAGATCACTGAATCCAACTTTTCTATTCTATAGTCAACAAGTTCAAGAAGACCTAAAGCTACAAACTAAGCCCAATGATTTGATTCAAAATGCAGGCTTCATCGCAGTTCCTGTAGAGCTGGCCGTGCATCTGAAAATGAGAGCAGACATCAGCCCAGCACTCAGAATGGGCAGTAAAGCTTCCTCCCTAGAAAACAACACAGTGAACAGAAGCGGGCCACAAACACTGAAGGCAGAGCTGGGCACAGTGCACAGAAGCGGGCCACAAACACTGAAGGCAGAGCTGGGCACAGTGCACAGAAGCGGGCCACAAACACTGAAGGCAGAGCTGGGCACAGTGCACAGAAGCGGGCCACAAACACTGAAGGCAGAGCTGGGCACCCCACTGGGCACTTGTAGACAATGCATTTCTGATGTGGTTCTACACATCACAAAAAGTGCAAGTTCACACTATTCTCGGCCTAGGAACCTAATTACAACATCCTTCCTTTGTTGTTAGACTCAATTGCCCAATAATTAACCTTGGCATATGCTGCACGATCTTTCTTCCAATGAAATGTGCAAGAATTATTGTTTAATTAGGTTCTATAATTGAAGCAAATGAAAAATGAGCCAAGGACTCTGAGAGTCAGCAAAGCTGTGATTTGTTTGTACCTTTTTACTTAAAAATGTATCATTGTTCTCCAAAATGAGATCTACATTCCAAAAGTACAGCTAGGCTGTTTATCAGAAGACAGATATGTAAAATATAAAGGCAAAAACAAAACTGCAAACTCTTATGACAGGGAGCCATTGCTATAGATTTAAGCATGGCAGAGAACTTGTCGGAAAATGAGAATGACCCAAGTTATCATGGGTACATGGCTTCACGTCTGCTGCCTTCATTTTCTGTTCTTCATATTCTGATTAGCATAGAACAATCTATTGCTATGCCCATTTTTTGCCTCTAAGTCCACAGTATATTTCTTTGGCTTTTTCTCCACTTTGATTTTCCTCTCGAAGATTCTGACTCGCTGTGTCATTCTGCTCACTGTACAGACTTCAGACACCCGGCTTGCTTTTCTGTGGAGTCTATTAGATCATGTTTGACCTTTCGGTTCTGTCACTTATGTGTCTATAAGCAAACGCACCCCCATTTTCTCATTTGCCACAGTTATCAGCTTCCTCTCTAGCTGCTAAGCCCTGCTGCCAATTTGCATAAGAGTCTTAAAAAGGGGCAGCTAATTCCATGACAATTTACTTTATTCCTTTAAAGGAGGATAGGAGCAGTGAAGACATGTGCTCTTTTCTTTACCAGTAAACAACAAGAAAACTTTGGCTACTGAAGTTTCTGCCTTTACTGTCAGCCACTGTGTCCACATGTATTAGCACTCCTATTTTAGGATTAAAAATAAGGCAAAATGCAATAAATAAGTTAGCTTCCGAAAACGTCAGGAAGTGAGATAACACAGAAGCTGCATCCCTGTAGTTGATAGAAGATATCTATCTTTAAGCTTGGGTCTCTTAACCCACAGAGCTTAACTATAGTAAGTACTTACCCTGAATGACAAGGCAGAGGGATGACATTAAGTTCACTTGTTATGACTAAGCTGTGAGCTTGAGCACAGCCTTTGTTAAACACCTACTTTTCAAACCAGCCATCAGCAAGCAAAGGCTTACATATTTCCTCAGTCTGTGGTTCATTCTGGTCTAAGTCTATAATAACAAAGTCAAGTGGGATGCTGAAACAGCCAATTACATAGAGTCACAATTCTATCATAGCAATAAAAGAAAATTTGAGACTCTGAATTTTCTACAGGAATTTATATTTTCAACACAGACTATGCAATTTTAGCCCCTGTTCTAAAGAGGTAGGCAGTGAAATGGCCCACTTGCCTGTTCAAGCAGGCTTTTAAAGAGCATATTTATGGATACCAGGCCCTCTCCTTCAGTGTCCTTCCAACTCAGGACCCTGGTGCTGACATGATTCCTACTGGGGAAGAAATGAAGCTGTTGTATTCTGGAAGCTTTTCCTCAGTTGCTCGGCAGAATGTAAATCGTGAAAACATGAATTTTGTTTCTCATTCACTCAGCCCCACAGATTCTGTCCATGATTTCTGACATGCAATGGGTACTAGGAAAACAGTTATTCAGTTAGTGAAATGAATGAATGAAGAACCAATGACTGCTCTGGTCTCCTTGGTAGGCTCCAGCTTTCCAAAGTCGTTTCTTAATAGAATTCAAATTAATGAGTCTTGGACTATTGCCTGATTTCCCAAGCTATTGTTTCCCTTACTGTGATTCTGTGAGGACCCTGCCCTGAGCTACCAGACTGTGGTCGACGCTTCCTCTACTGTCCCCGCCTTGTGTCAGCCAAATCCTGGTTTTCATCCATAGCTTCCTTTAGATGACACCTTACCAGACTCCTTTTTGCTATTAACTTGAACTTTATATTTACTTCTATTGTTTTTACATGGAGAATGTTTTTGGTGAAAGACACCAAAGTTAGCAAGTTTATATATACAATAAAACATTTGAAGAATTTTCTGCTAGAAATTTTTTCCCTAAGCATTTCTTTCATCTGACATCTTCACAGCATTGAAGGGTACTAATGATTAGTAGCTGGGCAACTCTCCTTCCACTCTTTTGTGTCTACAAATGCTATCGAACATAAGAAGAGGATAGTGAAGACCAATTTGTAGCTAAGAAAATTGATGAAAGTTTGGGAATGTGAATGGTACAGAGTAGTTCTTGATAATCTATTGAATCTGGTATTTTGCTTCCAGTTTAAAAAAAAATAGAATCTCACATGTAGCCAAGGTTGACTTTGAATTTATAATCCTCTTGTCTCAGCCTCCTGAGTGCTTGGACACTACACCCAGTGCTCACCAGAGATGTTTTGAGCTACATTGCTAATCCTTTGCCAAACCAGAATAAAACTAACTACCTCATTATGAACTTAGGGACCCAGGAGACCAGAGGACAACTGGTACCAGTTTCTCAGTATTGTTTATATAAAGTGTAGGTTGATGGCTTGCACCTGGTTTCCATTATTCTGTTGGTCTCTGTTTTGGAGCCTTATCATAAATACTAGTTTAAGACATGTGGAAAGAAGTTTATATAAGACTTCTACCCACTAGGACTCCAGCTTTCCTGACAGCTCAACTTGCAAATGCACTGATGGATCATAAGCTAAGGATGAAACAAGTCCTGTGTGACTGAGGGAGGATCCTGGGAGCAGGACCAGACAATGCTGTGTCTCTCTAATAGATTGTCCTTCCTCCCCTTGTGATAACATGTCACTTTAGCTCTTGCTAACCTAAAATGAGTGGACCATGAAAAACGCAGTAAGACCTTTTAATCATTCAGCCCTTTAAAAGTGACAGTTGACATACAACAAAGGTTTTTTACTTACTATACTGGAAAGCATATTTATCATAGTGACCCAATGGAAGATCATGCAAACCAACTTGTCAAATCGACCATGATGCTTCTTGGTGAAATACATGGCCTACATAAGCTATACTACCCTACCATCCTGTTTCCATATGGAGTACATCCACAGCTATGAATTCTAAAATCCAGTTTGAATCCTCTGTGTAAAAAAAAAAAATGGGAAAACTTTAGTGTGACTTTGCCCATCAAGTTATATCCTTATAAAAAATTTTAAAATCTGAATTAGAAGAGATTACAGACCTTGGCTATTAGAGGTAGGAAACCAATGGTATGTTTAGAGATATAAGAGTGGATTTATCACAGTTTGACTAGAGTGATTATAACAGCTAAGAAGTGGTATGAAGTGTCACCCACCACCCGGAGAACCAGGACTTCCTCTGATGTGGCTATGGCAAGGTCCAGCAGAGTGGGGTGCTGTCCTCTCTCCTCTTACCTTTTTCTTCTATCCAAGACCCCCAGATATGAATGATACTCACCCTTATAGCAGTGGGCACATAGTTTCTACTCCATATGCAAATGGAATATTAGTCATTTCTGTAAACACTCTCATAATGTTTATCCATATCATAATGACATAATAATTAATATTATGATTTATTAGGCTTTTTTCTTAGTAAATGCAAAGCATTTGAATTTTCTAAACAAACACATTTGTCTGGAAAATTACAGTAGTGATCAAAAATGTACAGATATTTGGGGTTGACCGATAAAGGCTATGTTGAGCACCAGTATGTGCCTGATAAATAGTGGTGGGTGCTATCGTATGCTCACATCATCCATGATGCTGTCCTTTCCTTCTGCTTCTTATGGGTAAAGAGGAGGAATCAAAGTCTCCTATGCTTTATTGTAGACATTTCTGGGTAAACTATTCACAGACATCATTTGACAATGCCCCTCCTACATAAAGAAGTATGAAGCCATAATAGAGTTCACAGGGCAAGAGTAGATACTAAGAAAACCTAGAGCAGGATCACACCCATGACTTCTGAGCTCAGGAGACAGAGGCAGCAAGACTGCTGCAAGGCTGAGGCCATCATGACTTGTAAGCCACTTACCAGTGTGTGGTAGGACATTGCTTAAAAACAAAAACTATAATGCACTGGCTCAAAGAGAAAGCCTACATTTCTTTCACGTTTCAGCCCTTGACAAGATGATTCTGCCATTTTCAGTAAACAGTTTCCATCTGTAGCTCCAAGCAGGAAGCTTTGCCATCACCACTACAATTCAATGTGCAAGGGAAAGGAGTGAACCATACAGACCTTTAAATCTGACATCTGCTTGGAAATCACATAGGTCACTTTTGCTTACGCCTTATTAGCCAGCCCCACTCATGGGGTCACACTTTGTTACTAGGCAGGTAGAAATCTTCAGTTTCTAAGTGGGAAGTTCACATGCCCAACAAGAAAGCCTCCTAGTTTTGGGAATCTACAAACAACTCAGGCTGTTGCCAAGACTATAGGCTGCTCTCCAACAACTGAAAGCAAGGTCCCATTGCTAAAGATAACACCCACACAACTCATTGAACATGGTAAGGTTGAGCTGATACTTATATAGAGCCTTGACTCTCATGTTCTGGTATCTTTGGTACAAGAAGGTACTCTGCATAGTACCAAAAGAAAATGGAAACCTCAAGCCAGCCACAAACCTTTGGTTTCAAAACTGTCCTGCCTGCAAGATATGCTGTGGCAATCATGACACAAAACATGTAGAAGTAACCAACCAAAATCTAATTGTATTTAAGGCCCACTTTACAAGATATAACCAACAACAAATACTGGCTGGGTGACCACAGACTAGATAGCCCGGAGAACCAGGATAAAATGTATTAATAAATGAGTCCTAATGACATTCTGTCATATTCATAATTGCTGTCTTGTTCAGTTATTATCAGAGGGGCCTCCTCCTGTAGCAGATGAGAACAAAAATACAGACCCACCGCTAGACATTAGCCAGTGAATGAGAGATCTTGAAATACTCAACCCTAAATGTGATATCTCTATAAAGTCCCTCTCCTCGGGGGAACCCTACAAAAGAGAAGTCAGGAGTGTGAGAGCCAGGGGTATGGAGGACACTATAAGAACAAGGCCCTCTAAACCAACTAAATAAAGCTCTGATGAATTCACAGAGACTGAAGCAGCCGCCCAGGGCTGGCGTGGGTCTGCATCGGGTCCTCTGGCTTTGGTTTACTGCTTTTATGGGATTCCTGAGTGTGAAAACAAGTGTCTCTCTGACTCTTGTGCCTTCTTTTGGGATCTTTTCCTTCTGTTGGTTTTTCTTGTCCAACTTTGATGTGATAGTTTTTGTTTTATCTTGTTCTATTTTATTATTATTACCTCTTTGAATCCTGTGCATTTTTTGTGAGGGACAGAAAGGCATGGATCTAGAGGACAGGGGAATTAGGGAAGAACTGTGAATAGAGGAGCTAGAGGAAACCATAATCAGGATATATATGAGAAAAGAATCTATTTTCAATAAAAAGAAAGAAAGACTGGCAATTGACAAACATTCTTTCTACATAAGTCCATGGGATACTGAAGACATAATTCGCAGCCTCAAATGGCTCCTAGGATGCACTAGTTGGCATAGATAAAGCAGTCATCAAGTATGGGCTCCATCTTGTGGAGTGGGCCTACATCAAATCAGACATTGCTTAGCTACTCCCACAAGCTTTGTGGCACCATTGCCCAAGCAAACGTTTTCGGCAGGACAGATTGTAAATCAAAGGGTTCATGGCTGTGTTGGTGTTTGCATTACTCTTTCAGTAGTCTGCAGAGTACCTTCCTTGGGGTGAAGGCTGTATATGTAAACACCAGCTCAACCTCTCCACATTCAGTGAGTTAGGTGGGTATTGTCTTCAGCAATGGGGTCTTGCTGTCAGTTTATAGAGAAAAGCCTTGACAACAGCCCGGGTTGTTTAGGATTTCTATGAGACCCTTTTGACTAACAACTCAAATGGATATAACCCAGTCCCTGTACTCAAAGCTTTGTTTGATAACAAGAGATGGTCATTTGAGACTCCATCTTCCTTATTATTTGGAGACTTCATTAAGACCACCTTCATATACTTTAGGAAGTTTACAGTGCACTAGGTTTCTATATACCCCTGAAATATCCCTCTATTCTAGCTGTCTCTCCCTGCATTCTCTGCCTCAATCCCATTTCCCCTCCTTATCCCCCTGATCCTCTTGCTTCTGCCCATCCCCCACACCCTAGTCCATTTATGAACACTATTCTATTTTCTATTCCCTCCTCTGAAGGAGATCAATATGTACTCCCTTGTCCCTTCTTCAATACCTGATCTCACTGTGTCTACAGATTGTTGCTGGTTGTCATTTATTTAACAGTTAATATCCAGATATAAGTGAATACATACCATATTTTCTTTCTGGATCTTGGTTACTTCACTCAGGATTTTTTTTTCCTAGTTCCACCCATTTGTCTGCAAATTTCATGATGTCATTTTTTTAACATGTGAAAAATACTCCATTTTGTAAATTAACCACTTTTTTTTTTCATTTTATCTAATCATCCACTGATAGATATCTAATCTGTTTCCAGTTTCTGGCTATTATAAATAGAGGAGCAGTGAACACTGTTGAGTAAGTGTCCTTGTGGTAGGATAAAATGTTCTTTGGGTATATGTCCAAGAGTGGTCCAAGTGGATCTGGAAGTAGATTGAATCACTTCTTTCTGAGGAAGTGCTGTACTGATTTTCATTGTGACTGTACAAGTTTGCACTTCCATAAGCTGTCACTTATGTCACTAACCTCAGCCTAGTAGAATTACTTTTAGAGCATCAACTTTCATTTTGTCTTTTTTAACTTGTATTTTTGGTAGGATTTCACAGGGCATACATTTTTGAAAATGTGAGTAATGTGATGTGTTTTTAATAAATGAATACTTAGAATCAATAAATGTTTAATTGAAAAGTTTTATAAGCATGCTGTTGGGCATGGTAGCATATTTAGTAACTCTAACACCCAAGAGGCTGTATGAAGAATCATACATTCAATACAGGCTTAAAAGACCTTAACTCAAGGGCTGGAGAGATGGCAGAAGTCCTGAGTTCAATTCCCAGCAACCACATGGTGGCTCATAATCATCTGTAATGAGACCTGACACCCTCTTCTGGTGTATATATAAAATAAATAAATCTTAAAAAAAAAGACTCTAACTCAAAACGAAGAATAAAAACTATAGAAAAACATCATTCTAACCTAGAGTTTCTCAACATGTAGTTGGCAAAGTGCCTTGTGGTTTACCAACTAATCATGTGGACTTTGATGATTTCAGAGGGGAAAAAAATAAAAAATACATTTGTATAATCCTCTTTGATCGGTAGAGCAATATTACCTCCAAACGCTGAATCAGTGAACTCTCACTGATCGTTGCATCTTTATGAGTGCAAGCACAATCTAGGGATATTCTGCAGTCAACAAGGCTCTCGGTGAGTACACAGAGGACAACCATCCCCAAACATGCTTTCATCACTCGTGTGCTTAACATTTACATCTATTGCTTTGGGTTTTAATGCATTTTATCATACTATTGCCTAATGTTGTTCTGCCAACAAAAGCAGAAATTCCACATGAGGGATGACTTATCAAAGCATAATAGTACTAATGAAAATATTAATGTAAATGCTGCAACTTAGAAAATAATACTTGCTTGCTTAATGGATATGGATACACCGAATCAATTGGAACAATCGCCTCTTAGAGTTGTGGCAACTCTGCATAAGTTTTGATATTAAATTTTATTGGATCTTTGTTCCATTTATCTGTGGTCCCACTGGCAGTTTCCAGTTCCTGGATGAAACATTCTCAAGGCTTCGCTTCCATTTTCAGACAAAGCACTGGGGCCGCTTTGCAAATGAATTTTGTGTTTTCTGTACAGTTACAGAATAATATTTCTGAGGAAGAAATTTGATAATGTTTCATACTAATGAGAGGGGAGAGACGGCACTGCAGAAGCATTATTCATTATTACACACATTCTGGTGACAATATACAGATCACATTGCTGAGAAGAAGTCTCCAAAGTTAATGAAAAAATATGGTACTGGAGAGAAAGCAATGCATCACTGGCAACATTTTTTTTCTATACTCAGACACTATTGCATAGGACAGCAAGTGTTTACTGAAGGGACCCTGATATAGCTGACTCCCACAGAAGTGGATGCTCACAGTCATCCATAAGAGGGAGCATGGGGCCCACATTGGAGAAGCTAGAGATAGAACACCAGGAGCTGAAGGGGTCTGCAACCCTAGAAGAGGAACAACAATATGAACTAAACAGAACCCCCAGAACTCGTGTCTCTAGCATCATATGTAACAGAAGATGGCCTAGTCAGCCATTATTGGGAGGAGAGGCCCCTTGGTACTGCAATCTTTATATGCCCCAATACAGGGGAATGCCAGGGCCAAGAAGTGGGAGTGGGTGGGCAGTGGGAGCGGGGAGGGGACTTTCAGAATAGCATTTGAAATGTAAATTAAGAAAATATCTAATAAAATAAAAGGAAAAAAAGTGCATTTGTGGGGTATCCTGCAATATCCATGGTATAAAATGTGGAGCTACGATACACCCTTTCTTGTATTGAGATGAATTGATTGTGGGGTTTGGGGATTGTTGCTTTTGTTGTTGTTTCTGTTGTTATTGCTGTTGTCATTGAAATGATTTTTGTTTTCTGAGATAAACTCTCACATGGCCCAGGCTATTCTCAATGTTACTGAGTAATCAGCCTTGAACTTGTGCTCTTCCAGGCTTCATCTCCAAGTGCTGTAAGAACAGGTGTGCACCACTGCGCCTAGGTAGTGTGGTACTGGGGAGAAACTGCAAAGCTTCTTGGACAAGAGGAATGCACTATAGCAACTGAGCAAATATGTTCTTTTCATAGAGTAAATCTAAAATATTAATTATAATTGGGTATGCTTTAAGTGAAACTTAGAACACTCTAAAATCATATAACCTAATGGTATAAGTTTTCAATCCAATTTTTAAATTTTAGAAATTATAAAAATTAATATTTATACTGGGCGTGGTGGCACACGCCTTTAATCCCAGCACTCGGGAGGCAGAGGCAGGCGGATTTCTGAGTTTGAGGCCAGCCTTGTCTACAAAGTGAGTTCCAGGACAGCCAGGGCTATACAGAGAAACCCTGTCTCGAAAAACAAAACAAAAAAATTAATATTTATATGGCAAATAGGATGTCTTGTTACCTTCAACTTGGACTTCATACTACAGAAGGAAATGCCTTTTCAAAAATTGGTTACAATCTTTTGAGAAGTGAGGTAGCCTCGAAATGATGTGTTAGGATTTGTTCTTAAATGACGCTCATAGCTATGAATCAAGGAAGGCTGCTACTAAATTTTTGTGCCAAAATATTGGTTAAATCTCCTGCTTTGTCTATTCTTTTCTGAAAAAAAATGTGATTGATTTGGTGTTGCAGAACATAGCAAACATTTTTAATATCATCAGGTCAATTTTCTTTAGCAAAAATCAAAGAAATCAATTTCAGGCTGACTTAAATAAGTGTAGACTTCTTTGGCACTAACAAGAAAGGATAGCAGGCCGAGCAACGGGCTTGAACATTCGCAGATGGAAACTACGTGGTTGAAGCTGACACAGCCCAGCAAGTGCAAAGAGCCAGGAGCAGGCCAAGTCTGCCTCAGAGATGGGACAGAAAGCCAATCATGTAATTCTCAGTTTCCCTCTGCACATGATGCAAGTACTCTTGCTTGAAGTAGCAGAGAAAGGCCCTGTTGAGAATCCACCAGGCTGACAGCTTTATTCCCACAACTACACAGACAAGAGCAACCTCTGTCCATGTTTCATTAAAGCAAGAAGCCAAAACCTCTGAAGAACAAACAGTGATGTGCAGCTCTCTCCATGAGCTCGGCTTCTGACCTGCTCACTGCTAATCCTCTTCCCACTGCGGCTGCTGTTGACTGCATACTTTATAAGTGATGAAGCATTTTATCAATGTCAATTCTGACACAGAACAGAGTTTAATGAAAATTCCAACCAAAGCCAGGNAAAGCAAGAAGCCAAAACCTCTGAAGAACAAACAGTGATGTGCAGCTCTCTCCATGAGCTCGGCTTCTGACCTGCTCACTGCTAATCCTCTTCCCACTGCGGCTGCTGTTGACTGCATACTTTATAAGTGATGAAGCATTTTATCAATGTCAATTCTGACACAGAACAGAGTTTAATGAAAATTCCAACCAAAGCCAGGGGTCTACAGATTTCTTTTTCCCTAAGCAATAGTTACTAACTCTTCCACTTGTCTACGCTTCTAACTATGGAGGATAGCTTCACATCAAGGGAGTCCTGGGTGATGTCACTAGAGGCCTGTAACATCACTATATGCAGATTTGATCAGAATGTCTAGAATCATTATTTGCCAAATCAACACAGGCTGAGGTTTCTTAAAAAAAAAAAAAAAAAAAAAAAAAAAACTAAAGCAGGAGAAGGCTGTTTGTCTGTCCAAAAGCTTAAACTTCCCACCCTGAGCGATGTATTATTTCAGGAGGAATCAAAGCCATCTCACCTTCATACTTAGATAAAACACTTATGAGCTTGGAACTTTTTCTATTTTATTGTGAAGTTTTTGCTTATTTAAAATTTAATTGTTAATTCGAAAGGAATTTTATGCCACCTGATGCTAAGTCACCCCTATGTTGACATACTGTTCAGATAAAGAAATATCTTTCCAGCACAATTCAGAGACTAAGAAATATCCTTCCAGCAGCAGCCTCCATGGTACATGTGACTCTGAAGCATGTCACCTGTGCCCACACTCAAACCTGGAGACATGGTGGAGAGTATCTGCATAGATCACGAATACAAGCATGTTGAATAACAGCTCCAGAAAGCCAGTCTAAGAACTTGAGCATTCCCAGCGTTGTTTTGAAATATATGCACTAGAAAATATTGATAAGTGTACTAACTTTGGAATAACAGATGCTATCTGAAATATAAATTATCATAATTAGTGCTGCATTGTAGTTAGGGCAGGGCAAGAACCCAAGTTTGAACCCAGAAGTTGCTCTATTCCTTTTTTCCTGCCAAATTAAAGTCTTTCATGCTTGAGTTAGTGTGCTAATCTCCACCATTCACCATACTTCCCTGTAACATGGGAATGACAATACCCTCACACAGCCTGTGAAAAGCAAAGACATTGGCACTGGGCACACGGAAACACAATCTAAAAATATCACTGACTTTTCAGATAATTTTTCAAATCTTCACTCTACTTAGCCTGGAGAAATCAGATTAAAAACGTGTTTTAATCTTCTAGAAAAGACTCACCTTTTTATCTCACTCCCTACAGTTAAAATTAAGAGAGATAGGCATCACCCAAAAGGATAATGTCACATAGATGTGATTCATCATTCCTAAAAATGTTTCAAGTGTCAAAACTCATCTCTCTTTGTCATTAGTTCCAACATCAACCAGGAATGGAGACGTCAAAACCACCATTGTGCCTTTGATTACCATGTGCACTCCACTTTTAATATTGCACTCCTTTCAAACTCTTATCAAATTATTATGAATGATGATCAGTAGCATTTAGATTTTCATGGATGGAGGAGTAACATGCCCCCCACTCTATGACAGAAGGAGAAATAGAAAGGCATAAGACCTTCATCAGTACACTGAAGTGGAAACTTAAGGATTCTTTGTAGAATCAGTTGTGTTGGATGGTGTTTTGCTGGGGCAAACACATGAAGGAACCTTTCATTAAAGTGGACACAGGGTCAAGGCTTGCTTATAGAGCTATCTGTGCAAGCTTATGGGTCTCACATCTTTGCTGATCTTTGCTGATCTTTGCTTCCCTAAGACATGCTCAGCTGAGAACTTCTGGCATTCCTCTTGGTAACTCCTGCAGACTAGAACCAAGGCTGAGGCCTGGCTTTCTCTGCTAGATAGTGCCATCTCTGCTGACTCTACAGAACTAGACTGCTGCTGTATCCATGAAGTGTTTGTGAGTGGATCAGGCTGCTGCTGTTGGCCTATAAACTGATCTGCAGATTTCCAGATAACAGTAGAAGTTGTTCCAAAGAACCTTCCTGAACAGATCCACTTCCCCATATTCTTTATTTCCCACTACCTCTGGTGGCTGGTGGGCTAAAAGGGAGGTTAAAATATTTAAGAACCATCATTAAAAATAGGTTTTGAAAAAAATTAAACTTACAGTACACAATGAAAGTCTTTCCAGGGTGTGGAAATATTACCTCGGCTGAACAGAGTAAACTGTTCTTAGATTCCAAGAATCCTCTTCGGTTCTCGACCTTCCATTAGTGCAGATGCTAGCTGGAAAGATTAATTTAAATATAAGATATGCTCTAATACAAACTGGACAAGATACTGGAAAAGACAGCCATTCAACAACTAAAGAACACCGCTTACTATACAGCTGCCCTCGGACCAATAAACGTACTTGGGTTCTTTAATAATTATATTAGAATCCTGAACTAAATCTCCATGAACTAGTTTACAAAATGAGACCAAAACTCAGTTCTCCCAAGCATATCGATGTATGGGCACCATGCTGCCATCAAGTTCCTGCCAATATTTTATTACCAGATATTTGCTTAAAGCACCTTATTTGAAGCAGCAACACCAAATTATCACCCAGAATATGGTCCCTCTTATTTTAGTTTTGCAATAAAAGCTCTGTGACAGCTATTTTTGGTATGTGAGCACCCAGATGGTAACTTTCTGTCCAGCCTCCTTGAAGTGACATATGACTAGTGATAGTCCTGGTTGTGGGGTAGGATTAGGAACAGCCAAGTCGTCTCCTTAGAGTCAGCACTGGCTGTTCTATGCCTTCTCCCTTCTTGTTAGCTTAAAGTTGAGATGCACAGACTGAGAGTTAGTGCCTATTTTTTGGCCTAGACTAGCCACTCAACCACCAAATATTTATAACAAAAAGAAACCAACCGGAGCTGGAGAGATGGCTCAGCAGTTAAGAGCACTGACTGCTCTTCCAGAGGTCCTGAGTTCAATTACCAGCAACCATATGGTGGCACACAACCATCTGTAATGTGATCTGATGCCTTCTTCTGGTGTGTCTGAAGACAGCTATAGTATACTCACATAAAATAAATAAATAAATAAAGAAGAAGAAGAAGAAGAAGAAGAAGAAGAAGAAGAAGAAGAAGAAGAAGAAGAAGAAGAAGAAGAAGAAAAGAAACAAAGAAATCAACAAGACTTCAACATACTTGAAGAACAGCAAGCAGTTAAGGAATGTTGAGAGTGGGAGAAACTCTTTCCCAGGAAAGAGCACACCAGTTGGTTATCTAATCACAAATGGTCAAAATAGTCAGCCCTTAAAACATATTTAGGTGTAATATTATAGTATATATTGTATAATGTATGTTGTATATGATGTATTATATTATTACATATTATATCATCTATCTATATTATATATAATGTTATATGTTGTATGCTATATGTTATACGTGTGTATGTGTGTGTGTGTGTGTGTGTGTGTGTGTCTGTATGTGTGTGTAGTGAAAAAGAGAAAAGTGGCAACAAATTTGAAAGAAATCAAGGAAGAGTATATGGGAGAAATGATGCCATTATAATCTCATGAACAAAATAATTGGCTGCTCTTTTAATGGGGCTGTGAAGTTTAAATTCCCTTAGCTATGCAGTGTAACCTGTATGCCAACTAAAATCCACACCATCAGCAGTAGATGATAGGATAAATAGGTGTCAAGGTTGTAAGCTAGCATTTACTAGGAGCATTCACTCAGAATCACAACACTAGCAACACTTGGCAGTCAGTCAACGTTAAAAGTCTTGAGACTGGATCCAGTATCTATCAATTTCAAAACCCCAAAAAGGAAGGCCTAGAATCCTGTGCTATAGAAGCCTTCTGGGTGGTCAGTACTTCTCAGAACCACAAGCTCATACTAACCCAGTGAAGCTCACAGAGAGCAGGCTTTACTAGGGGCATTAGAGGACATCAACGTAACAAGGCTATTAAGGGAGGGCATGGCCAAGCTCTGATACAAAGATGGCTGAAGGAAGCAGGAATCATCTAGTTTCTCAGAACCCTAATTCTAAGCTATCCTGGTGTGCTCTCTGATGATTTTAAACACTGAAATCCATAAGTC